>VFFE01007634.1:1102492-1204886 GCA_008921705.1 Burhinus oedicnemus | reverse complement strand
TGCCAACCCCCCCCCCCCCCCCCCCGAACTCTAAGGGAACACATAGTTTGGATTTTAAACTGGAAGGCTGGTAATGCTGGTCACGACCTCCTCAAACACCTTCAAATGTTACACTCTGCAAGACACACCAGAATGGGTTTTTGGTGTTAGTATTATTATGCTCAGAGGACAGGATGCTCTTGGAAAGCATTAAGATGAGGTCTGAATTCCCACTCTGCCTGATTTAATTCATTAGCACAAAGTGAGATCTTCCATTCCAGGACAGCACCTTAGCCATCAGGCTGACAGATATTCAGAGGTAAGTCTCTTCCAACGAGGCTCACGGAAGGATTCCACTCTGAATGGAACCCGAGCGTCCCCACAAGAGGCAGTGACTGAAGTGATTATCATGCTCCTGTGAGCTTTAGGAGATCTTGATGAAAATTTCTTACCCAAATCAGAGTAAAGATCTGAAAACATGTGCTACCTTCCAGGTGAATCTCCTAACACAGATATAATGTAGAGGAGTCTCAGTCCAATTCTTCATGAGAGCAGCTGACCTCAAATAGACATATAACTTGGGACGGGATAAAGAGTTCAGGAAACTGAGCAGAAACAAGCTAAGACACAGGAAAAGCTGAGAGACTCTTAGTCTAAGTGGTCCCTCTTTGGCTTGCTGACCTCTGAGGCTCCCAATTTATGATACAGGCGACTGTGACCCCACTTGTCCCTGAGAGGCAAGATACTTGGATGCGAAAAGCTGCAACGCCAAGTCTCTCTGTGTGTCCAGCAGGAGTAGGGAAGTGATCGTGCCCCTGTACTCAGCGCTGGTGAGGCCGCAGCTTGAGTAATGTGTTCAGTTTTGGGTGCCACAGTATAGGAGGGACATTGAGGTGCTAGAGCATGTCCAGAGAAGGGCAACAAAGCTGGTGAGGGGTCTGGAGAACATGTCTTATGAGAACCAGCTGAAGGAATTAGGATTGTTTAGTCTGGAGAAGAGAAGGTTGAGGGGAGACCTTCTTGCTCTCTACAACTACCTGAAAGGAGGCTGTAGTGAGATGGGAGCTGGTCTCTTCTCCCAGGTAACAAGTGATAGGACAAGAGGAAACGCATTCAAGTTGCGCCACGGGAGGTTTAGTCTGGACATGAGGAAAAAATTCTTCACTGAAAGAGCTATCAAACATTGGAACAGGCTGCCCAGGGAGGGGGTTGAGTCACCATCTCTAGATGTGTTTAAAAGTTGTGTAGATGTGGTGCTTAGAGACATGGTTTAGTGGCAGACCTGGTAGAGTAGGGTCAATGGTTGGACTAGATGATCTTGAAGGTCTTTTCCAACCTAAACGATTCTATGATTCTTTCTGACCCTAGCTACCTATCCCAACCAAGGCCTGCAGAGAAAAAGCAGTGATTCATTTCTATTGCCTTTTGTGGGACTGACAGGCAGTCAACAGATAACAAATTACCTGAAGAAGCGATGTTCTTTTCGAAAACAATATGCGCAATGATACTAGAAAATTTAACTAGCAGTCCTTCTGTCATTTAGTTTTGTAACACAATCAATGCAAATCACTCCCCACACTGATTAAAACTTAAACAAAACCCTTGTCTCATTACATGAAAATCAGACTGTAAATCTGTCTTTAAACCAGAAACTCAGGCAATTTAGTTCTCCACAGAATGAAATACAACAGGACAACCCCGGAAAGGATTTGTAAGTGAACAAAGAGAAGTATAACTCAGTAAAATTCAAAAGGCTGAAAGTAGGTCAGAATTAACTGAAGTGAATGATAATACAGGCTGCAAATGCTACAACTGGTAGCGACAATTAGCAGATAGTCACTCAAATGCATCTGTAACAGTTCCCAAAAAAGAAGAAAAGCTGATTTCCAGATATAGCTGTAATTTAAACTTGGAAGCTTTGTTCAATTTCATGCTTACCTGACTATAAAGTGCCAAAAACGCATCCATTTCTATGTTTTCCAGGAGATCTTCAAGCACCACGCAATTCCATTGCTCATCTCTCAAACTGAAGTGAAAGACAGAATTAACATTGAAATCTTCCCAGGCGCAATAACCGTATTACAGAAAACAATATCTGAAAGTCATCCATTCAGGAAGCATATCTCTCTGTCAGCGAAGTTGGGTGAGCAGCATAACTTCTAAAATAAGCCAATTTCTCCTCCTTTCTTCCCTGAACCACCAAGCAAACATCAAAGCAGAACCTAAGGCTATGCTCTTCCACACAATTCAAATCCGGAATCGCTCCAAAGCAACGTGATGCAACCTGTCCCCATCCTCTTCTTTGAATTTCACCACCACACTTTATGGCAAGTTGTGGATCTTTTTGTTGCTGGAATATAGTAGTAAACAGCTAACTTCCTCACTACTGGTGATTTTCTTGTTTCTGGACCAACTCATGAAGCCATCGTCACGCCATTTGGGAAAAGTACAAAACTTGTTTCTTTCATTAAGTTTTCAGATAAACAGTAAAGACTAGTTGCAGGTTTTTTGAAGCCTTCACTGACGTATCTCTACAGTAGTATCCACAACCCAGTAACCTATCCGCTCTTCTAGTGACTCTTTACTTCTGCAACAGGAGAGTCGTTAATCTACATCGAGTAGAGCTCCAGCCCTTTCAGAATTAAAACAGACTTAACAGTGCAATAACTCCACTCAAAGCCTATCAAAGCCAGTTTTAATATATCAATTGTTTCATGGAAAATCCTCTTTGTAACGGAAAGCACCCTCTCAGGATCTTACATGAACCTTGAAATGTGGTAGGCTTTTAATACTGTGCAAAACACATGGAAATGTAATTTCCAACTCCTGTAACCCTAACGAACGTAATACAATACTTTGCAATTTTGCAAATGATCACCCATTTTTGCTAGGCAACCTTCATGACAAGACAGGTATTTCTACATACCTCCCAAGAGGCAATTTTTTTTTTGTCACTGATATCTTTACTTAAAAACTGGCCAGGGAAAAGTGAAATTGAGCCTGTCTCTGAAGAACAGTTAATATATCCCATCAAAAATGATTGCGTCACAGGGAATTCAGTCTACAGTGTGACGGTGGAGATGGAAATTCAATTTAGATTGTCTCAGCTACTTCCTCTGACCCCAGCAGATCAGGCTTCATTGAAGTCCCTACCTATCACCTTGGGGGATGACCAAACTGGACTAAAATTCTTTTCCTCCTTGCTGCTAAGGAGTATTGTTATTTTTCCACTGTCCCCATCAAGAAATGGTGATTGCCATGCAACACATCACAATCTATATGTAACTAAGTTATTATTATTTCATGTTTCTTGTTTCAATATTCCCAAGACTCCTCAGTTATGCTCTGGGCCACATCAGAAAAACGCACCGTTCAAACACAGAAGTACAGTCCCTCCCCAACACAGCAGAACATTTACCCTGCTGTTTCTCTGTGGTGTCTTATCAGTCTATAATGACTGCAGTAATTTAGTAAAACACGAGACCAAAGAACTTACCTTTGCTGGTGCAGATTTATAAATTGCCTACATTTATTCATGGCCTGTCTTAGCAGAACTGTCACCTGTCTGTCTGCATTCGTTTCCACAGCTTCACTTGAAAGTCCCGATCCATCTGGAGTCCACCTCTGCCTACTCATTAGATGCTGCTGCTGCTGAGCTGACTCCTTATGCAACATCTCATACTCCAGCTTCCTGTCAAGTTCTTCAATCTCCTAGAGGTTAAAAACACATAACGATAAAAAGTCATAATTTAACTTAGAAGAAAAAATTTCATTTGGAGTGAAAAAAAGGATGGTATCAGAATTTCTGATATTAGTTTATTCATTCTTCATTCTACCCAGCCACTTGCAGTCATTACACTTTCCAATTCATTGCATGGCTTCAGTAAACATGACTTGCACGCTATGAATATCAGAACAATGCCAAAAGACATGAGTCTTTCATTCTCGTTGTGTTCAAGATATTTTCATGGCGTTCAAGATATTTTCATTGTGTTAAAGGCCGATGCTCGCCAAAACCTTCCACTGTAGAAGACATCTGGAAAGTACACTACCAGCATGGCTGAGATCCAAACAAAAGAATGGCACCATTAGAATTCATCTATAAACTGCATCAAGCCACTGAAACAGCTTGAGAAACTCAGACTGATTGGTTTTAGTTATACTGAGTCAACAGCTAATATTAAAGAGTTTTGAAGTTAAAAGACAAATAATTCACATATAGTGTGATAAAATGAGGATTCAAATACAATGCTCTAAAAATCAAAGGGTTAAAACTCAAACTATTAAGTAGACTGGATCCCTCATGCCAAAGAACTCTCTTTGGACAAAGAGTCAAACTAGACATCAGAAGGAAGGCTTCATATTCCAGTTTTCCAGTGTCATTTTTGTCTGACCTCAAGCTTTAAGTTGCTTAATATCTCAATGCCCTACTTCCTAACCTGTACCTTGGAGAAAATGCTGAATTTTAATCTATTCCTCCACTTCATCAACTGCATTCAGACTACAGATTCTTTGGAGCATGACATCTCCAAGTGTCTGCTCCCTGGTCAGCAAGATTTGACATTGGAGCTTAGATCCACTCTCCTAACACCAAAATCAAGTATTAACTTGTTATCTCTAAGGGGATGAAGTAAATTCACATATAGCCAGACGTGTTTGTTTCACTGACTGGCAGAACTATCACTGATGTCCTCAGCATTAGGGAATCCTACGTAATCTGATATATTTGTTTTAAAGTAACAGGTGTTAAAGTTTGCCAGCCAGAGGAACAAAGGAGTTGGAAAAAAACACAGCAAGAGAGGTGTGATCAACGGGAAACAGTCCCTGTAAACCGAGCCTAACATGCACTTTAAACAATGCCTAAAATAATTTTTTTTTCCCCAAAATAGGGCTCAAATCAGTTCTTGCACATTGGATAAAGAATCCAGTGTTAGCTGCTCTAGGTTTCTCTTCTGCCTCTCCTTCAATCCTTTTTCTTCATCTGTTCAAGGACAGAGAAGCTCGAAGCAACCTCTTTGCAGAGACCCCATACACTTACTGCCTTAATTATATAACAACCATTATTTTTAATACTTTGTCTACATACAACTTTCACTATTTCCTACAGATTTAATACAAATTTAAGAAAACTGGAAGCATATAAGCATTCTAACTGCCATTCTAAGAGAAACTCTGCAGAGATGACAGCATTAAAATTTAAGCAGGAGCTTTCACAGCAATAGCTGTCTAATGATGCCCTCCAGCAAAGAGGTTTTGCTCTTAAAAACCCATTTTGTTTGTTCTACTCCAGTGCTCTCCCAAGCCTCACTTGGATGGTTGCAAATAACATGTAAAAAAAAAAAAAATAAAAAATCTTTATGAATACAGAGCACTGAGGTATTAAAAAAGGATGAGAAAACTGGCACATCCCAAGTATGTAATAAATACGGAGAAGAGAAGAGGCCTTTCCAAAGTTTCCACTATTTAAACTGTTTGGGTGTGCCTGGAGGGAGACAAACAGGTAGGTGGCTGTATATATAATCCTGAAAAACTTTATGATTGAGGCATATTGTGTGTTTATGGATTTTATCGTATGGATAGCACTATAACATCAACAATTCTGTAACACAGTCATGACAATTTACACACTATCCCAGTCATGACTCACAATCACCTCGCAATTGTCTTCCTTGTGATCAATAAAACTTTAGTATTAATTAGCCACCAAAATAACGCTCTTTCTGACTGTAGATCTCTGGATGCTACTATAATAAAAATAAATAATAAAATACACAATATTCCCTGGATGTAATAATTTCCTTCTCTTTATTTCTTACACTGAGTGCATTAAAGTGCACATAATCACAGAAATTAAAGGCTCGACCACCAGGAGTTGCAAACCAGCCCAGCTAAAACAAAGTCAAATAAGCTACTGTGATAGTTGCTGTCTCCTAAGAGGAATTTTTCCCTTTCACAACTTCATTACTTACAGGATTATGTGCTTCTAAAATCTGAATACATTCCAATTTTGACAGGGTTTTTGATGTGCTCAGTTGTTCAAAGAGCAAAGCTTGTACACTTATGACAGCAGTATACAGCTCCAACATTTTGGATTTTTTAACAGTCTTTTGAAAGGCTAAAGAAGCAATATACTCTCCAAGTTTATTTTCCAGATCACGCAGATGACACTGTCGCTCAAGCAGCAACTCATACTTAACCTAAAAAATACCAAAACACAAAAGATAGTAAGATTAACAGAAAACCTTACATGCACGCTCATGATTTTACTACTCTGTAATTAACAAGCAGGATTAAACCAGCACAGAAATCAATGCTGTTATCTTATGGTGTAATACATTGTTTTTAAAAGCACTTTTAACATTAAATTCCAAGCTTTTACTGTGTTTAAGTGATCAAAAATGTATTACAGTAAGGTCAAATATTTCAAAGAGATCAGGCTTTGTTTTAGGGTAGTCTTAACTTTAATATTAAATACAGTCATGACTTTAATATCAAATACTAATCTAAAATAGAGGGTCTATATAATTTTTAATATAATAAAAGTAAAAATTAGAAATATAAATAAACCTAGGCTTACCCATGTGATTAGTTAAATGGGAAGATAAACTATATCCTTCTGTTGAGCAAAAATACCAAATTTATAGAAAGACTGTATTTATTTTCAAAATGGCAAGTGTCAAGTTAATATTGATCAATGAAATTCAACCTACTATTCTTTAAGCAAATAACCAAAAATTCTCTTACATAAACCAAAGTTAAACTGTAAATCAAGAGTCTGCCAGTAATGGATTTCAAACAAGATTAAAACTGGATTGAATGGACATCAAACAGGATTAAATCAAAATGATTTAACTCAATAACTATGTTGCTACCACACATCTGATGGGACATCCACAGAAACTATGCAAGGGTGAAAGGCAAGCACAGCACATGCAAGCACAGGATCAAATGCAATGTGACGGATGAGCTCTCCATGCTATACCATTGACATTCACAGCCAGTGATGTTGCACTGTGACCATTTTTCTGCACGGCAACGTGAATAGTAGCCAGCTGCAATTACCCTCTTTAGACACTTCCATCTGAGCTTGTCACTCTAAGTTCCCTTTACAGGAAAAGAAAAGGAAAAGGTACTTCTCGGTGCGTTTCGTATCCTGAAAAATTTGTTTCCACTGACGTTTAAGTCTGGATGTCTAGGTTAGACCTTGATGGCTACACTGACTGTCTAACAACTGGGGAGCTGAATCCTCAAAGACTGCAAATAATTATCAGTGTGGTTTTATTTTCTCTCCCTGTATTATCCACACAGGCCCAAAAGTTGGACTGTAAGAGAGAGAAGACACAGAAAAAGCACATGCAACCGTGACAGCTCCAACTCCACTGCTTGGTGTCAATATCAAATGGTGCACTACACACTGGATTTAGAATGAAGCTAAGCACAGAAACAGCCCATCTGTACACTGCTGGGTATCAGAACGCAGGGTTTTTCCTCACTCCATCTCTAAATCATCTTTTGGTCCTGATAAATCTAATTGGACAGGTTTCACAGCATCCAAAAAAAAGAAGTTTTCAGCAATCATCATTTTCAGAAGTTTTCAGTATTACGCATTTTACCAGCAATGCTCAAGTAACTACTGCCTGTGACAGAATGGAAGAACCACAGCCATCAAAGGAAGCATCTCAAAAACTTTTAAATAAGTTTTGGTTAAGTTTACTATCACCATGGCACCTGAGAGCAGGTACTCACATTTGCATTCCATGGAAAAGTACTTATCCCCTCAAGTTTGGTCTCTCTTAAAGAACAGGCAGAGATGAACATCCCTATTTAATTGAGATACCTACATGATTAGTGTCTTAGCATGACAGGCATCCTGTGGTATACCTTTATACATGCAGTCTTAATCTCTCAACACTTTTACCAGTCTATAAAATAAGAATAATAAAGACCTATAGTATTTGCCCTGCAAGCATGCACTACAACACTGTAAAGGTCAACCACAGTCTTTAGACACTGTATGACTTCCCATTCACACAAGACCCGATTTTGCCCCTCAGAATATCTTTGGATGAATAGAGATGGTATGTACTCCAGCCATTAAAACCTTATTAGCTTTCTATTCATGCTAATCAGAATTAAACATTACTGAGTCTATTCATGATTAGCTTTAAAGCAGCATTTAAGGAGACTTCCACCAGGTTTTTAGATCCCTAAGATGATAAATATATAACATGGCGCCCATGAATTTTCTCTGGAACTTTTATTGATAAGGGACCTGCTAAGAGTGAGCATGTATCATCTAAATTCTATTAAACAGTAGATAGAGCTAAATTTAAAATGTGATTTGGAACCACACGTGCTTATGATTTTCTCATTCACGCTGATGTGATATTCTCCAAAGTCTCCATTAAATCATCTGGAACGTCCTCAAATGCAAGAGATGGAAGGTCACCTTCAGGAAATTCTTCCTACTAACATGAATTAAGCCAATTACAACACAAGAGTAAGAAATCATCCTACAGACACAAAGTAGAGGCAAGATTTATTTTCTTGATATCTTCAACAAAACTCCATCTTAAAAGACAGACATCGTCTCTCAACATTACTGTTAATCTAACAAATCCATCTTGAATAACGTAGATGTGTGACACTAAATAATAAGTAAGCATATGGGTTACAAATAAATATATGGGATATTTGAGTTAGAAGGAGAATTCAACTCAGAGATCATACTGGAAATACAGTAACCAAAATGTGAAAAACTAAGCTGTTATTTCTGAACATGGGAGCCAGAGATCTACAGTGAAAAGCAAAAGAGATGGCCAAAATTGGGAGTTTATGGAAAAAGAACTGAGCTGCCCTCAAGTTCAAAAAAAGTAGATGACATTTACCTTAGGATAGATCCAGAAATATCCACTGCTTGTTTCTATGTTTCAGTAGGAAAAAATTCAATAATAATAATAGTTTTTTATACCTATCTTCTATGTTTGCAGGCAGGCAAGAAACCTATTGAAGTGAATTTGAGGCCTTTTGTTTTCTGTAGCACGCTTTTTACTGAAAAGCAAATAACTTTAGCATCTCCCATTTAAGCTTTTAGTCCAGCAGTTCACAGGCATTCAAAGGTGTACACTGTACTCTAGCAGCACCAATCAGAAATTAAAAGATAAAAACTTCTGCAGAATATTCCGCAAGTCACAACTTCGATACAGATTGCACAAGACAGTCAATCCCACCCTAACCCAGGGTTTTTTGGGGGTTTGTTTGTTTGGTTTATCTTGTCAAAGCAAATTTATTATCAAAATCCAAAGCGTTATTTCAAGATATTGTTATGAGCTAGTGATCTAAGACAAAGGCCTAGAAGCAAGTGCCTCAGTGCCAAGGCAAATGTTTAAAACAAAAATAATAATAAATAAAAAAAATAAATCTTTCTTCAAAAGCCTGTGAACAAGACTAATTTCACAAATACGACTCAAGTTTTTGTTTTGAAAGGCATGTTGAAGTGTTGTACTACTGATCACTGTGACACAAGACAATGTTCTAAAGAAACAATTAGCAATTTTCAGAGCCATATGGTCCGACTGTCCAATTTTTAAAGGTCTCAGTTGTGAAGTTTCCATTGACTTGCCCTCACCCTTCTTTTCGGCAGTGAAAGTTGCTGCACTCTTAGGTGATTCTTAAAGAAAGGATGGAATGGAAGCGAGTCCTTAACAGTAAAACAGCCAGGTTAACAAATACCAGAAGAAATAGCTTCTCAAGGAAGGCCAAGAATTTATATCCGATTCAGCCAGCCACTTAATACTTCACTAACAACAGCTGCTATCTAGGAAGGTGTTCAGGGAGACTGCTACAGCAGACATCACTTTAAGGGGGAATTCATGTTAGAAATGAACCAGGTTGGACAGCTAATGCCACAAGTCACCTTTCAAAACTTCAGCAGTGTTGAGTTCTGAAGTTACCTAAGAGCAGGAAAACGAAGATGGATGAGAACAACCAATGTTTTTGTTGCAAGAGACTAAAAGATTTATATTATGGCTTTCATTATAATATTCAAGGAATGGGACAAAAAATTCAAGCAGACCTACCTGCCTAGAAGTAAACAGGTCTATTTTCAAAAAGATTAATGCTTTAGAGTCAATGGGATGTTCCCTACTCAGTGTACTAGGGCAGCTTCTTAACTAATAGAAATTACTACAACACTACCAGTTTGAATGAGTTATGACAACATACACACACCGAGGAGCTTGTCCTTCTTTTCCTCCAGCTTTTATTTACATGTCTAAGATACAGCCTACCAGAATACACACATTTTTATAATATCTCAAAAAAGGTGGAAATATATGCTTGAGGTATGATTTGTTTTATATGACACAAAATTAGTAAGCAATATTTGAAGGCTGCCTTTGTGGTTCAGGAACAGGATGTGCTCTAAACCTTTAAAAATGCAGATAAAAAAATTACACAGAAATGTTTTGACAGGTGTGTGCACACAACTGAATTTAAAGTCGCTCTTTCTTCACAGGAGGCTCAATTTCAGACACAAGGATTTTAAATGAATTATACATATATGAAATCTGGGGATGGATGAATGAATAATGAATAGATGAATGAGTAAATGAGTGATCACCTTTAGTGTAAGTTTGAACCCATTAAAATGAATAATGAAGAAGGATGGAAATGCAGTTTGACAACTGAAGTTCACCTATAAGGAGACACAAGAACGTATATTTTAATTGCAGCTGAATTCAAAGTCAAAAGAGATGCCATCGATGACAGAAACACTTATATCTTTGTCAACCACTTCAAATAACAGGGGTTTATATGGTATGTTCAGTATATACCATGAATTGTAAGATTTATGGTCCAAAACTAGAGACTATCTGCGTATTACTAAGTACAAAGCCAAATGTTAAGCATGCCCTAATATGAGGGATGGAACACCCCTCCTATAAGGGCAGGCTAAGAGAGTTGGGGTTGTTTAGTCTGGAGAAGAGGAGGCCCCGGGCAGACCTTACAGTGGCCTTCCAGTACCTAAAGGAGGCCTACAAGAAAGATGGGGACAAACTTTTTAGCAGGGCCTGTTGCAACAGGACAAGGGGTCATGTTTTTAAACTAAAAGAGCACAGATTTAGACTAGACACAAGCAATAATTTTTTTTACACTGAGGGTGGTGAAACACTGCCACAGGTTGCCCAGAGAGGTGGTAGATGCATCACCCCAGGAAACATTCAAGGACAGGTTGGACAGGACTCTGAGCAACCTGATCTAGTTGAAGATGTCCCTGCTCATTCATTGCAGGGGGGCTGGAATAGATGACCTTTAAAGGTCCCTTCCAACCCAAACTATTCCATGATTCTATGGGAATGACGTTCAACTTTATCATTCAGCATGTATTCAACATTATTCAGTAAATTAACTGCTCTTAACCAAACCAAATGTTGCATTACTCAGCTGGTACTTCCATCTACTCCTAGCCTCCCGAGTTTCTTTCTGCCTCTTGTCAGCTCTGGAATCACAGTTCTACAAAGACAAATACATTTGTCAAAATCAAAGCTTGCAAGTAGACCTGACTTCAGTGTGACATAGAAGGTGATTTCAGTAGAAGTTGGAACAAATATTGATTACAAACTAAATTATAAACTAGTTATAAACTAATATCCTCTGGCCATTTTTGAAGCCTTTTATCATACCAAAAAAAAAAAAAAGACTGTAAAATACTGCTTGACAGTGTACTATTTGACATATTATTATAGTCAAACTATTTTGGTTATGATGAACCCACTCCCATAACATTTGCTGCTGATACCACCTGAAACATCCAAACAAAAAAAATTGCCAGTGCTGTAAATGCACTATGATTAGTCCATTGCTTGAAAGCACTGACTTCTAAATTCCATATTTAGTTCAGACTAATTGCTAACCTGTGTTGTCTCAGTCCTAAATATCACAAATAAAGGGAATAATCTGAAAATGTAATTGATTATCTGCAACCCCAACGATGTTTCTCATGCAAGTATAATTACTGGGTTTTCTAAACCCAGCAGGGAAAATAGACTAAAGAATGTCAGTATTTTCACCACTGTGTTTCTTCTGAGATAGGTAACTGCTATTTCAGAAAGGAACAGCTACTTCCTCACATACAAGACAGCTCAAAACAGCTATGAAACACAAAAGAAGTAGATACGTTCTGCTTTTGAAGATTTTCATAGCGAGGTCAATGATACTCTCAGGTGCTCCAAGACTAGACTTCAATCTTCTTGCCGTGGCCTCCCAGCTCACTACCTCCTGTCTATGAGCTGTTAGTTGTTCTTCTCTGCCATGCCTGTTTTACAGTATTACAAAACACATCCCGCTGCTCCTTTTGTAAGCATTAGCTGGAAACTATTTTACAGCCGTCTGTAGCGACACAGAATCCATGACACTGTGTGAAGTCTGCAGCAGTGAAGGCAGGAAAAATACAGCAGAGCTATATTGCTCCATCATCCTTTTTCCCTGCCTTGAATTGGCTGTGCAACTTCAGATGGTTACTTTTGAGTGAGATGATAAAAGCGTTCACGTTAATGCAAAATTTAGAAGTGCAAGATTCTAAACAAAGAATGAGGTAACAGATTGCAACAGCGGAAAGAAACGCTGTGATCAACATAAGGTTTATTGCTTATACTTCTGTGTCCTAACGATAACATATGAACCAAAGGTTCTCCTTAACAACGGTTTAGCTTCCTTATTTGGAAAAGCCCAAAGCATTTAGCTTTTTATAACTAACAGGCAGCCATACAATTAGAACAACAGGTATGCCAGATTGTGCATATAAAAGTGAAACCATGAGGCTGAGAGAAGCTAACTTTCCAATTGTAACACAAGATTCTAACAAAAATGTAAGGCAATATTCATACCAAACAGGTACTCAGTACTTCTTGTAACATAAGAGCTTAGCCCGTACTTGGTTGTACTTTCAAGTAACAGTATTAAAAAAAAAAATAAATAATAAAAAATCTAACTTTTGGAGGTCAGGGCATTAGGTATTGAAGCCAAAATTTTAAATGCCTCCATTAAAGGATTAGGGTATTCTTGGATCACAGTTACTAAATTATTAAAGAGTGCCAGAACACAGTTGCCCACTTGTTGCATTTTTGCCCAAGCACCTGCTCTCACTTGCAAAGACTGGGTGCTGCACGAGATAAACATTTGCTTTTATCATCTGCAACCAATATTAACAATGTGTTGCACTAACAATGTGTTGCTCTCACATAAAAGAAATTATTTCTGAACGAACATGCTGACCCAGTATTTTTCATTCTTCAGGATACAAGTATAAAAAGCATAGAAAAGAGGTGTAAAAGCAGATTTTGGTCCAAATTGGTACTAAAATTGATATTGCAATTATTTGTGAAACTATTTTTTATCTACAAATTTTAACTACAAATGACACCTGCTGCTTCTGCATAGTTCTTACAGCTGTGCACCACGTATGTGTAACACAGTTATCATTGTAATGTTCCTCTGATATACAAAAGTAATGTTACCCACATTTTACAAGTGGGAAAGAGAAGGAGAGAAAGGTTAATGAATACAAACAAGACCTCATGGAACATCTGCTGGCAGAGAAGGAAAAAGCCTCCAAAATCCCAATTGGCTCCACTCATTCCTTAAGGATTAACTTCAGATTGGAGCTTCAAGCCTTTTAAAAGATACCCCCCAGAATAAAGGCTTTTCAATAAGCTGTGTACAAATAAACTCAGCCCCTACCCAAGAAGCCTTTGGATCCAAGAACCCATTTCTGGGTTTTCAGTAGCGTTAGGAGAGGCCAAGAACTAAATCTTGCTCAACTGAGGTATGCAGTGAAGCACCTTCCATGTTTTGAAAGCCTTAATAAGAAACCCACAGGATCTAGGGAAGTCTTGCAATCATGCGTATGCCAAGCCCCAGAACCACCAGAAGAAAAAAGGGTGAGACACGAAATTAGTTCTGTAACTAAGGTGCAAAAATTCAAACAAAGCAAAAACTATTAAGATTGAAATCCTACATCTTGATAAATGCAGGCAAGAGTAGAGACGCATCGTGCCACTACACCTTATGCCTTTTCTATCTGGTTCTTATTCACATTGATAGAAACCTGTCATTCGTTGATTACTAAAGATCTAGGTTTTGACATCACTACAGAAAATATTTGCACTTACCTTATTCAAATTTTCATCTTTCACTGAGTCTTCATAAATGACAATTTTGTCCTGTAAAGATTTCTTCAGAATATCTATCTTATTTCTATTCCTGGATCCTGGTGTTTTAATTTTAGAATGCTGCTGTAAGAAGATAAGCACAAAATGCTTTATTTGTAAGAGATATACAAGGATGCTAACATTATTACTTGCTATTATTGGCAGATCCACCAATTAATGAAACACTTGGCAAGGATGACTTTCACTTCTGAAATGAAGGTGCTGCCTATTCATTCAGAAGATTCCTTTTAGACACAGTTGGAAATTTCTTTTTTTAATTTCTTTCAAGTAGAATTATATATTCATCCTTTCCATGAAAGCTGCTAGCACATAAATTTGATTTTAAACAAGTTTTAGCAGTGATAATAAGAGAAGATTTTAACTGATAAGTTGTCTCTTCAGCATGGTTAAAAATGAACAAAGAATATTAATTTAAGAACTACATTGTTTTCAAGACACAGTATATGAATCGCAAATGAACCATGATAGTATTAAGGGGCACCGTTCCATGTAATCAAATTATTCTTGACCTTTACATTTCTCTACAAGAATATCAACTAAGTATAATGTACTCTTGGGGAAATTATAACATCTGTTCAACTATAAGGCTTTGCAAAGTCATTTCCCTTCCTCAGTACTTTAGAAATCATTAAGGTTTTGAACTAAGCTAACTCCTAGTACAATTAACCCAAGTTAGTTTACACATTTAGAAAACATAGCTGAACCAAAACAAAGCAAGGGAAAGTCCTCCTTTTTACGATGGTATCGGATACTGTACAGGAAACACTTCCCCCCTCCCCAATTTAAGAACTGAAAATAATTTATGATTCCACAGGTTTTACGTTTTACTGAAGGAACTGAACACCCCTCAGAGAGTTCTCTAAAAAAGTGCTAGATTTGATAGACAGATACACTTCCTGTTGGGAATGTCTCTCTGAGCGAGTGTGCTTCATCTTCTACATATTTAGATTTGAAAAAAAAACCAAACCAAAACCCAACCCTCTGTATACACCCAACTCTTTTGGAAAGAAGAAACAGAAATCAAGCCCAAATTCTTGCCAGGAAAGACCAGCTAATTCAGGAACTTCACTTTCCTAAATGGACAAGACAATGTAGGACATTCATCTACAGAAACTCCCTAAATCTTTCCTTGATTTAGTGTCATATTTAGTAATGTGTAGGGGCTGCCAGAGAAATCGCAATCTGGGCTGTAAAGGACCCAACTTGTACCTAATATTCAGAGCCAGGCTTAGCAACGCTCAAACTTTTGGCATTTCAGTGGGTTCTCCTCAGATATGTAGTCCCTTTTGGCCACCCATCTGCTTCTTTATAACTATGCCTTCTTCTTGGAAGGACACACAAGCAGCAGAAATACACAGGTCTATATGAAAAAAACATATTCATCCAACTGCTGCCCAAATAAATATCTTTGAGGTTTACTGATCCACACAGCCGGAAGTGTGCACCACTGCTGCACCTATGAAGAAGCTATGGACCCGTATCTGCAGCCAAGGCCAAAAACCTGCAGATACACCCATGAACACCTCGCACATCCCCACACTGATCCCACATCATTCCCACCTGTTTATTGGTCATTGCTAAATTCTGATCGACTTTCAGCATCTCTGAGTCCCTCTGCTCCATCTCGAAAACCTGAAGCAAGGTTCTTGCTCTTATCTTGGGCCAAGCCAAACTGCTGTCCACCTGAGAGAAGCAGCAGTGCAACTCCTGCCTCATTCTAAGCAATTCCTCTTCTGATAGTGAGAGGGGTAAACTTAGAAGCTGCCTGTTAAAAAAAACAAAAGTCATTTGCTGTTCAGTGATATAAGCAGTATTGCATAAAACGTAAGAGACATGCACACAAATACTTTACATGACAATGATCATCCTTTTTTGTCTTATTCATGTATCAGTTAATGATTTCACACATAGGACTGAGCTACTCAGCATGCTCAAAATATCCTTAAGGATCCTTTAAATTCTGCATACAGAAATTCCTGGACTGTAAAACTTCATTTTCAAGGGGGAACAGTTTTTGAATATTTAATAAATAAATAATTTTTAGCACAATTCCTATGCACAGAATCCTTCCACCTCTTCAGACAATACAAACTCTGAACTCAGGGCTGAAATCGAGATGAAAGCTTCCCATAAAGCCTCCCTGTGCTGTTTCCCAGCACTTAGCAGTCACAGCTACTGAGAGGGGAAAAAAATAAAATAAAAAAGTCTCTCTTTATTATAAACTCATATATGTCATATCTGCCACCACCAAGTCACAAGGGTTCCAGCTGTTCTTTGTAAGAAAGCTTTTAGCAGTCTGAACAACATGGAATATATTTTAGCAGTAATTTCAATCACTTAAAGTTCCCATTTTGTAGAAGAAAGGTTCTCAACATAGACATCTGGGGAACTGATCCTCAGGTCACGCTGATGTTGACTTAAAAATAAAGTATGCTAAAGCCTAAATTCATTTTCCAGTTGTGACTAACCTTGGACTACACTGAAATATTTCCTTAAGAGTATTTCATAAAAAATAGCATAATTTTTTGTTTGGAAATTTTCTCTATTTCCCAAAAAATGTATTTGTATTTAAAGCACGAACAGCATATTTTTAAAAAAGTAGTTTTCTGTTAAAAATACATTATACTGTTTGTTCCATTAGGACTGATGCTTTTATTCAGTACATCACAGGCCTATACCACCTCATCATTTCACTAAAATATTTCTGAGTTTAGAAATCCTTAGTTCTGTTTACTGATTCAGCAAAGTACAGCTAAATCCTAAATTAAAACATTTTTAATCCATAAAGTTTTTGTCTTCAAAAAATTACTTTAAGGCAATATTACTCCAAGCAAGCATTTACAGTATACTTAACCATTTCTCATGTTGTCTTAGTTTTAGAAGAAAATCCATACTACATATCCATATATACAGATACATAGACTGAGATATAAAAGAAAATACAGTAAATCACAGTTTTGTCATGTCCATGTTTAAAAAGTACTTTAAGCATTAATGACCTTCATAAATATTTTGGACTAACTCATGGTCTCTTTGATAAATAACAAAAATGAAAAGCTATCATTCAAAATAATTCTTTCTGAAAACTAGACAGCAGATGAGAACATAAACATGAGAGCTGGCATCTGTCGTTGAAATATTAAAATTGACAGAGAGTGGACTGAACATAAAGACTGACAAATTTTAAGGGGCTTTTGATAGGACAGTTGTGCAAATGCTGCATTTTTTGTATATATTTTCCAGTATTTTACTAAAAAAACCGAACAGCTTACTGTTGCTGTAAATAAAGGTATCATCTAACAAATACAACAGGTGACACTGCAGGCTGGAACACAATTATCATGGAATCGTAAGTTAGAAACAGCAAAGACCTGCTGGGTCATACAATCTACTTCCCCGCTCGTGCAGGTCTGCTCTCAGCAATGTAAATAAGAGATAATAAGACAAGCCAGAAAATACACTGAAATGGCTTATAGAAAAGTATTTAAAATTCTGAATAAAATACAAAGCTCTTGAAATTAGAACCAAAATGAGACGCAAATGGATTTTGGTTTTTTTTAACAAAGCGAACGTAATGGGCAAGGTTTCTTTTTATACTCCTGTTACATGGTTTTATGCTGTGCAGCAGGCAAACTTATAAAGATGCTGTCTGGACAAAACTGTTTTGCTTTAAAGAAGAGGTATGAAGGAGAAACCTTTACTGTTTGTTTGTTTGTTTTGGGGTTTTTTTTCCCCTTTTCCTCTGCCCCTGTTCAATCTCTCATGTCCAGTACTGTTTGCTCCAGAGGCAGACTAATACACGTTTGCCTGTTCCAGTTGCTTCCCCTAAAGCTGCAATTTTGACAGCAGACTGTTTTTTCATGTTCCCATGTCTCTAACAATGTCTGTTATTAAATAGACATTGTACAGGAAATGTAGTACTGTAAATATTGAAGTAATAAAACAACTAGTAATAAACGTAATTGAAAGCTAAGAAGAAATGCTAATGAACGGTGCAAATCTCTCAGGGACCTTCCTGCCCAGTCGGAGAAGTACCACACATGACTCTTCACTTCAGCTGTGGTCTCTGCCTGCGCAAAGTCTCCCAATGGTGGCAAGGCCACCGTCTGTCTTCCCACCTCCCCAGGGTCACGTCATAGCAGGCAGTGATGGCCGTTAGGTGCACCTGGGGCCAGCAAACCTCTCTGCAACATTGCCCATGCCGTGATGCCCCTCTGGCACGGTGGCCAGATCGGCCAAGTCTGATGCATGCAGCCCACGAGCTGGAGAGGTAGGCTACCGTGCTGTGTATTTATTCAACATGCGGAAATGCCGTGGCAGATCTTAAAACGAACCCGATGAGTAAAGCTTGACTTGTGGCTGGAAGGGATATATAAAAATTCAAAATGGAGCTAATTAGGCCTGACATACTAAATGACATTTCCAAAGTGCCTGACCTCTGAGAGCAGACTGAGAATAATAATGGAAGATGCGCAAGTGAAACCTGACACAGAGTGAATGGAAGTATAAAAATACTCCATGCTTTTGGTTTCAAAACCGCTGTTTCCCAGGATTCCCACCGCAGCACTAGGAGTGTAGGCTCACCCGCTGGCACCGCAGGGGCTGAGAGCTTGCAAAAAAGTCAATTCCCAAGTCCCCATTAGAGAACTGATCATTAGGAATTATACCCAGACAGGTGTGGAAACTCCTAGTTCATCTCTATTTGCAATAATAACTAAGAAAATGGTGCAGAGGGATACTTGCATGAATACTGATTGTTCCCAGCTCCTTAATTTTTTTTGTTCCAAAATGCTCGTTTCCAGTTCTTGGCTTAGCTTCTGCCTGGTGAGCTCAAGCAGCTCTTCAGCGGCCATGCTCTTGTCATGCTCTTCCCTTTCAAGCTGTTCATGTTTAACAACCATTTCTTTTTTATGCTCCTCCACAGCTTCCAGCAGGAACATCTTTGGCACACTGAGCTTTACCAGTTCTTGCACAAATACTCCATATTGAACGCGTTTAAGCTCTTCAACAGTTTTCTCTGTCAGACTAAATAGAAGCTCTTTCAGCTCTTCACTGGCCTCATTGTCAAGCTTTTCAGTAAGTTCTTCAAATTCAACAGTGTAATCACTCAGAAGGTTTTTCCAGTGTCTCAGGTAGCAAGTGACCTCCTTAGTAGTTTTGAAGGGGTCTCCAAGTGACAGCTGCTCCTTCCGATGCTCTTTCTGCTGATTCATTTGCCAAAAGGAGGAACAGGGTTAAGAGAACATCTCAAATTCTAGCTCTTTAAATATGTATTTCATAGCAATGCAAAATTTCATACTTTTGTTTTTCAGTGTTTTCAAAACTGCTTTTCAGTGTCCAGAAACTTACCTAGCCCTCAACTTGATGGCTTTGTGTTTATCTAGCAGGGCTGTGATAATTCAGATTATTGTTAGAAGGGCTAATAATTGTTACAAGGGCCTCTGATAATTTAGATTGTTGCTAGATAGAAGGGCTAACACCTAAACAAATGCATGATCTTGTGGTCTGACACAATCCCAACTGGCTGAACTGTAATGATCTGGCAGCATTCCAGAAGTGAATCTGGATAAAATACCAAGGACAAAAAAGAAGAAAAAAAGTGAGAGGAAAAAAGAGGTTGTTTTTTTTTCATTTTATTTTCCCCACCTTATAGGATGCAGCAATTTTGTTGGAAAGGAAACCAAAGCTACATATACTGAGAATAAATAAAACAAGTCTCCATCATTATACCTGTTGTCTCTCCTGCCACTGATATCTGTTAAAGAGCAGAAAACACTGAAATACATATTCCACAAAAGGTAAAATTAATCTCACCTGACTTCAGTCATCTAAAGAAATATCACCTAATCCAAGATAGTTTTTTCTATGTCCTTTAGGCAGAGAGAGACAGGGACCTTTGGATAACAACTCCCATTTATCTCAGATCACCCGCAAGTCATCTTCCATTATGAGATGATTCGGAGCTCTTGGAGTTAACCTTGATTTTCAGATGGCTGAGGGTAGGTGACATGCGTCCTACCACAAGCAGCCACAGGTACAGCACCTTTTAAATAGTTTTGTTTTGTAGCTGAATTTTAACTGTGCTGTAGAAGTCATTCAAGTCACACATATCCAGGAAACCCATAGGAGATGATGACTGTCACACGTCTGCGCCATCTCCCTCACTGACTCCGGAACCTCAGTTGGCCTTCACCTGTTTGCACATTACAGAGGCTTATCATAACCCCCTTGGACAGGTTAGACTAAGCAGAGGAGCTTCACAAGTTTCTCCAGTTATATTACTTTCTTGCAGGTTTTTTAAAAGAACAGCTATTAATTACTGCATAATTAATACAGCACATGGCAATACACAGCTAAAAAACGGACAGTTATTTTCATCCATGCTCCTGGCAGTGTTGACCCCTGTCCTAAGAACTACACTTTATTTTTCAATTCATTCTATTTTTAATTCATGATAAGTCCTGTGAAAATAAATATACCGAAAATAATTACCTTTTGTAGCACTTCCCGCTTTCGCCTGGTAATGAGTTTCTGGCAAAGCTTTTGCTTTTCTTGTTTTAAATCATGATCAAATTTCTGTTTAACAGAATTAATTTCAGCCTCGGCTCGGTCCAGCAGCACTCCCAAATGACTTTCAGGTAGATGACCTGCTCTGCAATAACAGTGTTTGAAGGCTGTTATCCCGAATTCTTAAGAGTAAAAGGATATTTGAAGTAATTAGTACCATAATAAGGCTCAACAAAGTAGACACACAGTATGATTTTTGTTTCTTTAGCAGTGATACCTGGGGGGATCAAACAAGCAAATGGATAACAGAAAGATACTCTGAGAGATGAGTGTAGAATTGAGGCAGTTAGCGAAGGCAGAGTGAAGGTGTATGAAGAAGGAATGGGAAGAAGGAAGTAAGGGAATGTAAATGCAAAACCAATTACATATCAGTTAGTAATGTAAGCAATATTCAAATGAGACATTTTGAATGTTATATATTATTCATAATATTTACATTTTTCATTTAATGCCCCTGGAATGCAATTCTAGATGTTTTTTATAACTCCTTCTCCTCATTAGAAACAATTTTCTCTTTAAAGGATGTAATCTAATCAAGTAAAACAACTAAAAATTATTTTAAAGAAATAAAGCAATCATATCCATGAAAAGGTTTCTATTCAGATTTCCTATTACATTTATATCATCAGAAAAATTATAAAGATTTCAACTTAATAGTGAAATACAATAATCTAACGGAGCAAATTCTCAGTCTTAAGCACACAGCGCTTTCAAATGGAAGTTTAAGACTATGGTCTACCTCCAGTTCATACAGTATTTAATTTCAAAGAGTAAGCAAGATCCCAATCATGCCTGCAACAGTTAGAAAAACCTCCCTCTCCACACACTCAAATTGAATTTCAAAAATTACCTGCTATTATAGTTACACCAGAAATTCCCCAAATCTTTCTCAGACAACAGAAGAATAAAAGAATGCCTTAATTCAGACCAGGCTGTTGGATATTTGTGAGTTATAATTTCTAATATTAAACACAGTGGGCTTCCAAAATGCGGGGTTGTTGGAACTTTGAGTAGAAAGCACCAATTCCTGACCTGAACCTGGACGCTGTCCAAATACTTTCTGGTTTATTTTTCACATCCCCATTTTTCAGAACACATTAACATTACACACAGAGCCTGGATTCAGATGAATCCAAGGCTTCCAAGTCCCTATTCCACCATAATACCTGGCCCAATTCATAAACTCGAGTAGCAGCTAAACGTTGCAAGACCTTCTCCAGAAAGGAGTTTATTAGGATTTGTTGATACTGTACCAGCTTAGTTCCAAATAAAATTCTCAAAAAAAAAAAAAAAGCTAAAAGAAACAAAACAGAAGATTAATGTATTAACTTGTTTGCAGACACTGCACTGTAACCATGCTGGCCAGATTCCACAATTTACACCTCTCCATCTACTGCTCAAGCATCCACAAGTATCTCAGCAAGCCACGAAACATGATCCTCTAAATAATGAATGCGCTGGATAGAAAGTCAGATCTATTTTATGTCAACCAGAGCATGCCTCCTTTTGCAGAGCTCTTCCAGTGTCTATTGTATTTCTTCAATCTTCTGCAAAAAGGATTAAAATACCTCTCAGTACCTTGAGAGCAATCCACCAAGCATCATTCTTGGATTTTTTGGCCAAGTAATTCTTGCCTTGAAAGCAATCAATGTTAAATTTCAGTGTTATGTTAAAAAAAACTCCATCACCAATTTCCTACCCATATTTGGTAACTCTAAGTCCTGCCCCCCATTTTGATCAAACCCAAGGCAAAAGATTAGTGAATAAAAGGTAAGTTTATTACAGTGAGGAAGTGAGGCAAGATAATAACCAACATATCATTTTTAACACCTTTATCCTGTCTTATACTGAGGAAATAAACCCAGGCTTGCTGCATCCAATTAAAATCCCTGTCCAGAGCAGTGAAAAAGGGCTGCAATAGAAAAAGATAGATGTGCTGGAACCACCCAGCAAATGAAAGATATAGGAAAAGTCATGCAACACACAACAACTGGAAGATGGTATACACCTACCTATTCTTAGGATGAAAAAAAAAAATTTAAAAGAAAAAAAAAAAAAGAGAGTTTACATTATTTCAGTTTCAGGTTGTTCATTTATTTAGAGATCCAGTATGTCCACAGCTCAAACTGAAGGTGACGCAGTATTGTAAAACTTACCTACTTATTTATTTGGAATCTACTTATTTAGAAATCCCAGATAACAAAAATAACGGGCAAAATGCCTACCACCACAGAAGTCTATTAAAAGATGTCCTCTTACCAAAGGACTCTGAACTGAAACACAAAATAAAAGGAGAAGAGAACGATAACGAGATGATACAGACTGTATGATAAACTGCTTGGTCTCGGCATACCAGACATCTAATCATTGAAGAAATGCACAGGCACATGTTTAATATCTTTGAACAAGGAGAATTTTAATGAAGGATAATACTGCAGTAACGACAAGGATGTTTACAGGGAGATCCTCCCAAACTCAGTGGCCAACAGCAGCAGTATCACAGGTCAATCAGAGGCAGACCTTGATTTCTCTGTACTAAATGAAGGCCAACAAAATGAGGAGAAAATGTGAAGTGAGGGCACTAAAAGTAAAAAGTAGTAGTTTGTATTTGATGCTATGGAGAACTACCTAAGTGATGCTGGACCCCGGCAAAGGAAGATTGTTTTATGAAAGCTAGAGAAGGAACTGGAGCGTCACTAAAACATAAGGGCGATAGATCACAACATTATACAGAAATCACAACATTATACAGAAACTAGACAGAAAGAACCTGCAAGATGGTGCCCAGATTACTACGCTTCAGCTACTTCAGGATTTCACCTGCTGAACTGGCATCTTGCCAGTGCCCAGATCGGAATTTAGGTAAATAATTCAGAGCAATAAATGCTCTACATAGCAAAGTGCTACATGCAGAAAAGGCTTTAAGAGATTATTAGACAACTTGATACTAATTCACTACTCCTCGAGGCATTCACTTCTGAATACCAACTTGCTGAAAGGTCCAGCAGGACACTGTTCGGAAAATTACTTTGCTCATAACAAGGTCCATATAACCTGAGATTATACAGAAGAAAAAGAGACCAATATGAGATGTTTTGCTTTGAACTTTGATGTCAAAGATAATCAATTGCCTACTTTAAAAACACAGTTCAGAAGAAATGCTTGAGGTCCTACAAAAATTAAAATTTTGGGAGAAATTTATAAAGGAGCTTGAGTTGTTTGTACCTAGCGAGTCAGCAGAATTGGCTTCAGTTTTTAAGAGACCAAAGAAGGAAGGAAATTTCTTGTGAACAAGCAGATACTGGCTTAAGAATGATGCAAGAAGTTACAGCTGCTGTAGTTAAAAAACATCAAGAGCATCGTGACTCTGTGGATAGCCGGAACAACCCGGGATAAATAGTGCCACAAGTATCACCCTCCTGCCCATTTTTTCCCTTAAGGGAAAACACAAAAAGCCTAGCTAGACAACCCTACAGATTGTATTTTAAAACTTGCTTTCCTGCCTTTTGGCATTGCAGTCCACGGACTTCATTTCCAAAAGGCACTGAGTATCCACAGTCAGTCTTGACAAACAAGACACTTGATTTAAATATTATATTTAGAAAGCCCAGCTTGAAAACTGGCTGCTCTATTTCATTTAAAATGTTCACAACCCTCCCTAGGATTGGTTTGTTTTTATTTTGGTTTTTATAACCTTTATTTCTAGCCACACAGAATCTTTTTCATGTTAATTTGAAATTGCCTTGCTATCTGATAAATTTTAAACATCCTATTAAGCTCCATTTTTAAAAGACCCTCATCATTTATCTGCTGGTTTATGTATCCACAAATCTGTTTATCTGTGGTATATCTAATCTACATCTTCTCTCAGTTTCTCTTCTCCATATAAACAGCTCTGCATTTTAAAATTCCATTTATAACAGTAAATTTAAGGCACACTGGACACAATAGATTAAGACAGAACTGCATCTATATTTAGACAAGCAGATTCAGTGCTAGAGTGAAAAATGAGAGGATGTTATGGATACAAATTTAAAGTACCAGCTCATCAGACCAGACTTCTCTTGCTGCTCAAATTTTAATACTCCAATTTGTAAATATTCCCCACATCACTTTATAATTAAAAACTGAAATTTCAGCCCACCTAGCATAGATCATAGCTTCCTCTGGGTTTATACTAAGATATATTCAGATCCACAAGGTCTTGGATTACTAATATTAGAGGTTTCCTCTCTGTTTTTGAGTTGTTCTGCTCCATGCACTGTTAGGTGCAATAACAGGCATTGAACAATGACTGGAACCTATTTTTCCAGCTTGAGAAGTCCCAGTTGCTCATTGCAATGATTTGAGCCACAGATGCAGTGGTTATATGTGTGAGAGTTTCCCATGAAGGCTCTTCACATAACCACAAAATCTGGGAAAACGTCTCAGAATATTTCTTATAATCTGATTGCAAAGAGAGGCATGAACTGAGGTAAAGGAACTCTCTGCGAAAGATGTGTCTGAATTATATTTCCTACTCCAGGAGATTTATTTTTGTCTTTGAACCACACAGCTGCAGATTTTAGCAAAACAGGCAAAGCAATGCGAGCATACTGGAAGAACCTCTCTCTGATCAACAAATCTTGACACTAAACTTAGGGTATGATTCCAATGAGGCAGCATACAGGACAATTAAAAAGAAGAGCAAGGAAAGGTTACAGGTATCAGGTAAATGACTTCATCGTATTAACAGATACAATCTTCGGTAGCTTTTAAAAGACTTCCTGTTTCCTAATATTAAATTACTTTTATCTGAAGTCAACTTCGTGAAAGAAAAACCACAATGTAATGACTGATCTATTTCTACAGTGCTGTCTCTTGCTGTTGATGCCAAAAGGCTGGTACTACATTACCTATTTTATACTTGTTCTATTAATACATACTCCACATGATGCCAGTGACTGACACCAATATAGATGTCTAAAATATACATATAAAACTGCATGCACAGAATCAACAGCAGCAACGCCAGGTTGTTTTCCCACTCACTGATGTATTCTACTGCAGTGGCATGCTCCTTGGTACTTTCTCTGTATGCTAAACTAAGATATGCCACAGTCCTCTGGGTAGCAGCAAGAAGTCTCTCTCAGTACTCCACATAATTTTAAACAACTATGTCTCTGGTAAGTCACCATTTCTATCTCTGCACTTTGACTATGACTATCCTCACATGGAGTACTTGGATCAGCTTGGATCCAGTATGACATCCCAAATAAATGGAGTGTATCACAGCAGTCCATTTCCAGGTCTACTTTTTATTTCACTTGAACTTTACTTTTTATATACTGTCTGCAGCAGTTGCTAGTCAAGACCCTCCCCACTTACATTATTTATAAACTTTGTCAACTGTCTTTAGAAAATATTCATGCATTCCAGCTTGAGACTATAAATTCAGCTCCTCAAACACATTCAATCACAAGTAAATGAAAATTATTCTTTCCTGTTAAATGCAGGTATTCACGCGTAGAGAACCCAGACAAATGGTCTTAACTGGTACATGTTGCAATGGACTTTTCACATGATGGAGGACTATTTACATGAATAATGGATGTATAAAGACATTGAGACTCTGACATAAGTCTGGTTCCCACTGAAGTCAGAATTACAAACAGGTACTACACATGTTCCCCACAATTCGTCTCCATGCTGTACGAAGTGGACGCAGACAACAGTCTCACCTTCATGTCTGCTAAGATAGTAGGTAACAAAGCCGTTGGCTGCAAAATATTTTCTTAGAATTAACTTAAAATATAACATTTTTATGAACTTTTCCTGCTAAGTCACAGATAAAAAGAAGTTTGAAGACTATTCTATTGTCATTGAGATAATGTAGTCAAATGGCTGCCAAAAACACAACTGAGATATTTACCTTTCCATCTTATTAATGAGACTTGATATCTGGGTTGCTGCTGCATTTATAAGAGCAGAAGCTTGAGAATCCCTCAAGTGTATCTTACTTATAAGATACTGTCTGTAAGCAAATCTTCTATTCAGATGATATTTCTTGCTAGCTTGCAAAAAATCCATTAGCTCTTCAATGTCTCCCTACAGGAAAGAATGCGAACAAATATATTTAATTAGATGTAATGTTAATTTTACGTAACACCTATGGGTTTCAGATCAGATTTGTTCATTAACAGGGAAAGTTAAAAAGCTCTTACAAGTGAAAAACAATAAGCTTATATCAGTCTAACTCTAATGATCACATCAAATTATTATTCTTATTTCAACAAAACAAAATAAATAATGTGCTAAGCTTTTGGCCCGAATACCTCAATATTGTGTGTACTCTCCTGAACAGTTAAGTGCACCTTACGAGAGCCCTGAGTTTACAGGTCATTTGATCAGGTATCCACAACTAAACACACATGCAACCCTGTCAGTGTTAGTAGAACTGCTCCTGCTTAAAGCTATCCACAGGCTGAAAGGTCTTCTTGAACTGGGACGTGAATACATGTGTTCAGTAACAGGAGTAAGTGGCATCAAGTCCTTTTCCCGCCCCCCCCCCTTTCTTTTTCCTTTACAATATATTGTATGATTAAATAAATAAAGCATAAGACTTTCAAAGGTGTCTAAATTGACTCCAAAGCCAAGGAGAAGTCTTCCACGTGTCCAGTACAGCGTGGGGAAAGTCAAGCCTGCTGCACACAGGCTGGCTTAGAAGCTCCTGCTTCCAACAGTGGGGAACGGGAAGGGTTTAGCTCCCTTCAATTGGGTCTGGTAGAGACTGGAGGTAGGCGTACAATCAGTGGTCTCTAGCAGACATTCTGATAGCATCAGATACCCAAGACAAGGTCTAATACTTAGGTGACCCATGTCTAAACTTCTTTCACTTGCTCTGTCTTCTGCTGGCTGCTCAACTGTCTTTTGTATAAGTGCTTGCTGCATATATATCTGACAGTGGACCATGTGTGGCTTTTCTGTACTGAGATGTGATAGTGTATCTAGTTTTAGGAGTGAGTGCTACGTGTTCCGACTCCTACTTTCCAGAAGTTGCTTTTTAACTTCCAGGCCCTCAACCTACAGGACCACAACAACCACATTCTTCTTCAAGAACTAGGCAGAAGAACAATTCCCAGAATTTTTGGAATCTAGAACACTAACTTTCAACACAAATGGGGGAAGAAAACCAAAACCTTGAGGAAACAACTCAAGCTATTCTGTTACAAGAGGCTTAAAATGTAACTGAAACCAAAACTAAAGTCCTGAACATACTCTTCATCAGCATCCCTGACCACATAAACTAGAGATACTCAACCTCTCAAAGTACAAAACCATAGCACTTCAGATGTACCACAATTTCAATAATCTGCATATTTGGATTGCGGGGCTCAGTAAATAATCTGAGGTATAGAAAAACACTTCATGCCTAGGGGGTTGTGAAAATGCCTAAAGAGACAGGCCTCCAAAGGTACTTATCATTCATTAGACAGCACCTGATCTGTTTTAGAAAATGCCATTCATAAAATAGATTTAGGTACCTAACTGTTCTCTTAGTTCCCAAAGTCCCTTTATTTGGGCTGAAATTACTGTTGAAAATGTCACTCTGGTTTTTCTGTACCATCCTGTAGCATCCTGGCTTATATCAGGCAGAAATAGCATGGCCAGCAGGACTAGGGAAGTGATCATCCCCCTGCACTCAGCACTGGTGAGACTGCAGCTCGAATACTGTGTTCAGTTTTGGGCCCCTCACTACAAGAAAGACATTGACGTGCTGGAGCATGTCCAAAGAAGAGCAACGAAACTGGTGAAGGGTCTAGAGCACAAGTGTTATGCGGAGCGGCTGAGGCAACTGGGGTTGTTTGGCCTGGAGAAAAGGAGGCTGAGGGGAGACCTTCTCGCTCTCTACAACTACCTGAAAGGAGGCTGTAGAGAGGTCAGTCTCTTCTCCCATGTAACAAGTGATAGGACGAGAGGAAATGGCCTCAAGTTGTGCCAGGGGAGGTTTACACTGGATATTAGGAAAAATTTCTTCACTGAAAGGCTTCACGTCAAGCATTGGAACAGGCTGCCTGGGGAAGTGGCTGAGTCACCATCCCTAGAGGTATTTAAAAGACTTGTAGATGCGGTGCTCAGGGACATTTAGTGGTGGTTTTGGCAGTGTTAGGTTAATGGTTGGACTTGTTGATCCTAAGAGTCTTTTCCAAACTAAATAATTCTATGATTCTATGCTGAGCACCCCATTAACAACAGCAAGGGTAGACCTGGAACCAGAAGTTTGCTGCACAAGCACAAATCTGCTCTCAGACCATCCTGCAGGGAAGGGCTTAGGGGCAGATCTGCACAAACAGAGCTTTCAGGAGCTAAGCAGAGCCCCAAGATGTGTAGATGTATCAAAATATTCACTGCAAAACTGGGCATTTATATTACACAATTTCCCACTGTATGGTGTAGCCATGTTTTCAAACTTCTTTCTTCTGCATGGTACAGGTGAGGTAACTAGTCTGATTTTCCCTGACTAGTAAAGACAAGCTTTAAGCACTTGGGTGCTTTGGAAATATCACCCACGAAAACAAAGTCAGCACTAAGCACATAACGTTGTGGCAAATACATCTAACTCACTGTTGTAGAAAAAGGCTGTGTGTATGCATCAATATACAGCTGTGTAGATGTCTAGATGTGCGTAAAGATGGCATTATACTTTTTAAAATTATTCCTAAGAAAATTAGTTATAAAAGTGATAACATTTATCCTGAAACACTTCTCAAGTTACTGTGGGTGTGTATTCCATCATTACGTTAGGAATGGAGTTATCATCCTATTACCTGTATTTTAGTGTAATCTTCCACTAAAGTTTTAGCTGCTTCCAACTTCATTTCTCCCTTGAAAGTAGCATTTGTTATCTGTGTAAAAAAGATATTATGGAGTTCCTTTCTCTGGGTAACAGCCAGCTGTCTATAAGCCTTTGCAAAATATTCCTCCTGCTTTACCAGAAGGAACCTCTTCAGGCGGTCCTGCTCCAGTCTGTGAAATCTATCGAGAAGACTTCTGTATTCTACAGCAGGCTGCAGAGAAGAGAGAAATAAATAAATCTGAAGTGATTTTCAGTATTCAACATATTTTAAAGTATCAGTGCTACTAGCGCATACATATTTTAGGCACACTCTGATTACTGTCATTTCAGGTTTGAATGAAGGCTAATACTAAATCAGTGTATGCTTTCCATGGCTTTTGTCTGTTCAGAATGACAGGGATTGTACAGCTGTCAGTCTCTAATCCAGATAACACTTCCAAGGCATAATGAAGCCTTTTTAGAATTCAGAAGCATTATTTAAGATAAATTATACAAAATGGCATGAAATTCAACACAAAGACTATATATGAAATGGATTTCTTATGTTTCATCAATCCTGAAATCCTATTAAAATTTAATAGACTCATATAATTCAGAACAATGAAGTAACAATAAGCATACATTTTAAAAACAATATAAATTAAAAAAACTATTATACTACAAATGTCTAAAATTTCTTATTATTGGTGACCTACTTCATGAATTGGTTTCTACAAATTAAACCAAGAGCATCGTTTCAGAGTCACAACAATGGAGTAGAACTAAACAGCCATTAATTTAAAAGCTGCTTTGCAAGAAATACTTTCTCATAGTTCTCCAGTAAGACTTACATATTCACAGTTCTAATCTCAGATGGCATAAACTCATTACAGAATCAAAACATAGATGTCCCACAAAGCAAAGAATGCTTCTTATGCCAGCAGAGCTACCTAACAGTAGTTATGTTGGTCTTGTTCTAAATTTCATACTATTTATCTGGGGAGAACTGCTCTCTTCACTGAGGCCCCCACACCTAACCCCTCATTCCCAAGAGACACACTGTAGCCAGCAAATAATTAATCAAAAAGGCAGGGAATATACATTCTTGTTTTGGCTGAGAAGGGGAGGAGGTTATTGCTTCAGCTGTTTTTCACTGCCATCTCCTGCATGTCAGTTCACCCGCTGCCAGGAGCACAAATCTGGGCCATCTCTAGCACTCCAGCATGTCCTTTTGGACCAGGTTCCACGGCAAGTACAAAAACAGGTCTTTTCACAGACAGGAAAGTGAACAGCAAGACATTAGTATACAATAAACGGATTAGGACAAGTATTGGATTGGCCTTAATTCTTTATCTGATTCCTACCATTCAGGATTTCCAGTATAAACCAGACTGAACCAATACCAATGCATTTTGTGCAAACAAAAGCCACTTTGCTGAGAGCATATGTAGTGTGAGTTCACACACTGAGTTACAGTCACGCCCCTCTCTCTGCAAAGGTAGGATTTATCTCAGCGAGGTCTAAGTGTTAGACATCTAGTCTAGGCTTCTTCTATAACCAACAGAAAGAAAAGAGACTTCTGCAGAGTACAATTCACTTCATCCTTAAAAAGTTGTCCACAAGTATCGCTTCCTTGCTGTCTCTTTTGTCTTCCTAGCACCTCTAGTTCAGGATGTTCATATCCTACAGATATTTGAAAGCCTCCTAGAGTAACACTTTAAAATCCACCTGGAAACATCAAAGAAATTCAACTGGCTCACTAGCATTGTGCCATGAACTTTCTCCACACAATAGGTCTTCCTGAGAGCCTCAACAAACTATAGTACTTTTGATGGGTCACCCTCAGCAAAATACCTCGTCAAAACTGCAATCATGAATTGTCATAGAAGTCCTTAACAATATAGGTACATGAGATGCAAATAGTTTTGGTTGTTTTTTTTTTTAAAAACAAACAAACAAACAACGAACAACAGAAGGCCAATAACTTAACTAATGTCCACAGAGAGAGCATAAACAAGCAAGTAACACACTGGTCTAAGGGATTATACTCCTAACATAACTTATTTTGCCTCTATAATTGAACTGAAACAGCCAGTCGGAAACTCAGCAACATCACATTCAATACCCATGTATCCACTTGTGCTCCAGAAGCAAAGCCCCATTGGTAACTAACGAACTGCACTATTTATTCCCAGCAAGTCATCCTCTTAATACAAGTTACATTACACAAGCATGAAACATTAACTTGGGTATTTTAGCATTTTAAGCTTACAGAGGTGAAGTATTCAAAACTTAACAGAATCCTTTCCAGACGTAGGAAGTTAAAAAAAAAAAAAAAAAAAAAAAAAGAGGAGGAGTGTGTATCTGTTTTACTGTAAACATTCAAAGCGTAACTTTGTACATGGGATGCTGGTGACCTACACTATTTCCAGCTAGTAACTACCTATGAAATCCTGGGTAATGATACTTACCCATTCGGACAGAGATTTTTGAATGAAAGTGACATACATAAGCACTAAGCTTTTACTTAAATGGAGACTCTAAACTTGCAAAGAATCATACTCTGCCTTAAATTATTTATCTCACTATTATCCAGAGGCTATTTCCAAGAGAAGTCGATTCTCTGCTCTGGCTAAAATATAGATTGTTTTGCTTGCCTTCACTTGGTTTGGAGGATATTGGCCTTTGGTTGTGCCTGTATGCTCATTTTCTTCAAAATAAGAATATAAAAATTGGAGGCTTTTTAACTAGATTGTAAGGTTTATGATGCAGAGAGTTTGTTCTGCTCTGAATGTGCAAAATACTTTACATAGCATCTGACTGGAGTTGTTAGGAACTGCTGCAGTAAAATATAGTAAATAAAAATACACCACTTAGTAAGCGTTTAAGTGACTATACAAAAAAAATAATCAAGGTAATGACAACCTTTTGTTTCCAGGTATCACAGATTCTCTTGAGATAAATTAATTTTCTGGTTAAGTAAAACACATTTGCTTAGTAACAAATACCTTAATTATAACATCTGAATTTTTGAACACATTTAAACTGTACAGCTTTTCTCTTAGAATCATAGAATAGTTTGGGTTGGAAGGCACCTTTAAAGGTCATCTAGTCCAACCCCCCTGCAATGAATGAGCAGGGACATCTTCAACTAGATCAGGTTGCTTAGAGCCCCGTCCAACCTGTCCTTGAATGTTTCCTGGGGTGATGCATCTACCACCTCTCTGGGCAACCTTGTGCCAGTGTTTCACCACCTTCATTGTAAAAAAATTCTTCCTTATATCTAGTCTAAATCTACACTTTTTTAGTTTAAAACCACTAGCCTTTGTCCTGCCGCAACAGCACCTGCTAAAAAGTTTGTCCCCGTCGTTCTTATAAGCCCCCTTTCAGTACTGAAAGGCCGCAATAAGGTCTCCCTGGAGCCTTCTCTTCTCCAGGCTGAACAACCCCAAGTCTCTCAGCCTGTCCTCACAAGAGACACGTTCCATCCTTCAGATCATTTTTGTGGCCCTCCTCTGGACCTGCTCAAACAGGTCCATATCTTTCCTGTGCTGAGGACTCCAGGGCTCTTTACTTTTCTAAGAGGACACACCTGCCATTCTAACCCAAAAGAGAAACCATTAATATAAAACCACACATCATGCAAAGTATCTTGATTTTATACCAGATTTACCTTTTCATTCATTTTCTTCATTAATTCTTCAGCCTCTTCATTTGCATTTCTTGCTTTTTGGTGCTGAGCCTCCATTTTCTTCCTAGTTTCCAGATTACATTCAGCTGTTAAAGCCACCACCTTCCTTTCATACTCCTCTTGAATCTCCTTCTCCATTGCAAGAAACTGCTTTTTGAAAATTGAACTCATCCTCTTCTCCACATGAGGAAAGAGGCTGTGACTTAAGACCATGTTCTTCATCATCATAGCAATCACTTCTTTACATATCTGCATTCGATGTGCCTCCAGATCAGCATCTGCTCGTGTCAGGCTGGCTACCTCCAAGCTGCAGAAATGCAATCAGGACTGTTTGAAATCACAGATTACAGGAAATTTCTATCAGAAAACAAGGATTCATTCAATATTGGGTAAGTGAATGGCAGTCAGAGAAGCGCACAAATATCACAGCATATGAGTTTACTAACCATGACAGTAATCCTTCATTAAAAAGCAAGGTGAGCCAACTTTTACTACAGCAAATTTAATAAAGTACATCCATTCTTGCATTTCCATTTTAGACAGAAAAAGGAAAAGCTTTTTCTTTAGAACACAAACCCTTCCCTCAATTTAAAAGCAAATGAAAACTTCCCACAAAAAAAAAGCCCTCTGTTGGGAAGCAGATGAAGTAAGTACCTGAATAGACTATAAATTTCACTGACTTTGTAATATAGTTCTAAACTCGCTGACCCATCTTCACTAATACATCACTGCTTCATGTTCTGTGCTGGTGTATTCCCTCCTCTGCAGGGAACAGGGGAGAGTATTTTGATTATGTGCTGATAAAAATAAATTCAAATAGCTGATATCTCTCTCATGAACATTAACAGAGTTCTAGAAAAGAGATTAAAACCAGAGGGAAATACAAGATTTTTTACAAAATGCAATAAATGTCATATTGCATATGAATACATTCTCATTTATTTTTAGTTAATTAAATTGAAATTATAATTATTCTTATTTCATATAGTACATAACTACTGTAAATTCTATAGCTTTGCATATTCTGCACTCAATTCAGGATTGGAGAACTAGGTGGTTTTTGCCTTTGCATGTCAATTTACATGAACACACAGCACTGTACGCTCCTCTGTGTAGATGAAGTATACAAGAATTTCTTTGTGACCTACAAAATACACTTTTAAGAGCTTAAATCCATTCTTTTTTCAGTTAAGCTAAATTATTGGTTTGATTTGTTCCGTAGTCAAATCTTAGTACAAATTTCAAATCCATAGCAAAGGTCTTGGCAAGATTTGCAAAACAGAATGATACTACGCTCAGAATAATATATATCGAAGCATGCAAATCTATAAATACTTCACCTTTTTGTCAAACAAACTTTCCTTACATAAGGAAAGTTTAACTAAAAAGTAAATCAGTGATACATTATTATCACCGTCCTTCTGTTAAACACAAGAGATGTATTCTTCCCCACTTAGAAACCAATGGGATGGAATTAAGTTGTTTTCTTAACATGACTCAAATACTTGAAGTATTTAAGAGACATTAGCTTAAGCTATGATAATCGATCACAAAGAGGCAGAGATATTTTTCTGTTGCAGTCTCTCAAAGCCCCCAAAATGCACTGGCGATGCCCATATTCGTCTTGGTTATCTGCTCCAGAGCTGGCTGGCTGCAGCTGCAAAACCTCCTCCATTTCCCCCCTCTTTCTCCCATTCAGGAGCAGGAATCACTGCTGTATGAGGCCAGATCCCTGTGATTGAAACATTGTGTGCCTGAAACACTCTTCACAGTAATCTGAAGATCCTGCAGGAGCTAATATTTTCTATAATGTCCCCAACACGACACAACAATCCCACTTCTCTGTGCTGTGTACAGATGGACATTGCAGGACAGCACCTGCAGGTACATAGCCTTCTTGGGTGACGTTCAGCCACATCCATGGTCAAGTCCCCCAGGGTACTGATCTGCTCCCTCTGCTTGGGGAGAGTCCTCCTCACTCTGGGACAGTGGGGCAGCCAGAGAGGACAGGTGATGACAGGATCAAGGGAACAGGATGCTGAAGCCACACAGCAAGCACTTCAAACGGGCAGGGCAGATGTGTGTGTTCTCTTAAGTCTTTGTGTTTACAGAAGTCCTAGGACTTTTGCTGACATAGCCAGCTAGTACTAAGCCATTTACTTACAAAAAATAACTTAAAAAAAATAAGTGCTTCAGTTTTGTGCAAATGCACTTAAATAAAAAGAAGAATCCAGAAAACAGCTTTATGCTATAGCATTTCCCTAATGACCGCCAGGCAGTGGTAGGAGGCTCCCCTTCATAGATTCACCAATTCATTATTAGCCTGTAAAATCCAAGCCACCAGATTTATTTTTCTGTTTTAATTCCTGCTTCAAGTCCAGTAGCTCTGATTTAACTGAAGCATATCTGTCTTGTGAGAAACATCTCATCTTGGTTTTCAAGCATCCCCTAACAGAGAACTAAACAACACTTTAATTAATTGTTCTACTTGATAATTCCTTTAAGACCTAAACATGGTCACCTTATCCTCAGCTTGAATTTGATTAGTTTCAACTTCCAGCTCTCTTTGTTTGCTGGAATAACAAGTTCCTTAGTCATTATTTTTCTGTTCTTCATGCGTGCACTGATAGATGGTGGTCACGGCACCTACTAACCCTTTCCTACTGAGGTGTGAAAGACTGAATTCCTTACCTCTCTCCCTGGAAGGCTCCCTTCACAGCTCCACCACGCTGACACATAGCTCGTAACACAACATTTATTTCATACCACAAATGCAGGACTTTTTCCAGCATGCTTTGAAGAAAGATTAAGCCACTCCTCACCCACCTCCTTACTTGTTACTTTTCCAGCCTTCTTCCCAAGAATGAAAGTGAAAACCAAACACCATCACAACATTTCCTATTGTTATCTTTCCCTCAGTCTTCCCACAGCATTTCTTCCTATTTACTGCAAGTCATTACAGACTAGACCTGATTTCATTTTGAGCAAGATTCCCATGCTCCTTCTCACCCACAAAGAGAACTACAGTACCCAATTAACTCCACTCCTCAAGATCATGATGCCAAATGCAGGAGGAGCAACAGGTGTAGTTCACCTCATGCTCATGTGTCAGCAAGTGAGTGATGAGGCTGTTAAGATGTCAGGTGTATTTAAGCTGCAACTCTCACCCTCCATTTTCCTGACAGCACATCTGTGAAGAATGCAACGAAGCAGAAGCAGCACGTGAACTGTTCCACCAATCCAAGGGTAACAGCATGAAGAAAAAGTAATTACAAGCTAAAGCTTTCCCAGGTCACATCCTGGAAGACAGCAGCCAGACCATTACCTTTTTTCAGTAGCAGCTGAAGAAAGGTTGTGTCTGTAAAAATTTGAAATCTACCTTCCACCTGATGTGCTCTGGTTCTGGTCTGCCTCCTGCACACAGCAGCCAGCAGGAGTGAGACAAGCTCATCACATGCACCAGTAACCTTGCTTCAAGCCCTTACTCCAAATGAGAGGTTGAGGGCAACCTTAACAAGCTGCATCAATACAGTCTTGGGAGTCTTAGATGCCAGCAGCCAGTACAAAACAGGAACCTTTTATGTATAATAAACCAAATGCTTTCAGATACAAGTCTACCAGAAGAACAATGCTTACAATCATCCAGATTAAATATGCAATGTTTTGTGACACCTAGGAAAAAAAAAATCCTAACCTGACACTCTGTGCCTCCTCAAACCGAGGTAGATTTAACAAGTTGATTTAAATGCTCTGCATTCTGCGTGTTATGGCAATTCATGTTTAAAAGGTCTCGCATCTCTTCCTGGGCATATTCAGCATAAAAGAAACATGAAAGCCAATGAAGTACAGGTAGCAGATGGCAACCTATTGACGAAAAAGATCAAAGCTTCTGTTGGACAAAGCATATAGAGAAGGGAGGAGGACAGTACAGAAGGCAGGTGGTACAAAACTGGGGGGGAGGAAAGGTGAACAGACACATAGAAAATGAAACTGTAATCAGCAAGTGTAAAGATTTTTCACTCACTTGAAGAAGAAGAAGATTTAAAGATCTGTCAGAGAAGATCTGGGAGGGGAGAACCCCAGACACCAAACACAGAGAAGCAGAGAGAGTGCCTGAGCATCTGATGTCCTCCACAGACCTAATAAAAGAATACAGAAAAGCAGCTAGGGTCAGGAAAGAAACGACTATAGTTAATTTAAAACAAAACAATACAACACACCACATCACAAAGAAGGAAATCTCTCATTAACTACAAAATAATTGTGTCTTTAAGTCTTAGTATTCAAATTAGAGGCCTGCAGAGGGCATTTTTGAACAGGAGAATTAATAGCTGCTGAATTTAACAGTTCTAAAATGAACTAATGGCTTTCTGACACATTTTTAAAACAAATTCAGAGTTCACAAAGATAAGAAACTACTGTGACACAACTTTCTGAAGTCTAAAGCGGAGAGAAACATTGAGCAAGCTCCCCTTTGGTAACATATTCTCACCAAAACAGAAAAACTTGTCATTTTGATAAGACTCATCTCTCATCTGCAAATGGTAACCAATTAGTAGCATACGTATTACAATTGCACCCAGAGGAGACTGGAGCCCTGTGGTAGCAGTTTCTGCAAAAGCATCTCTTTGTGATACACAATGCTGCTGAAAAGCATGTAATTTAGGGCCATTTGTGGACAGTTTGTCTCCACTGTCGCAGACGCCCCGCTGCAGCCAGGACTTGGAGCACCACAGCACAGCAGCTGCACCAGCTCCTGCCGGAGAGAGGAACGCAGCCAGGGAAGGACAGACACACACACAACCACCCTCAGCCCAGTGGCACCCACTACTACCACCTGATCCAGAGCAGCACGTCTTCTGCACCCACAGGCATGGTGCCAATGGGATAGCTGCCGTGAGGAAGGGAAAAGGAGGACAAAAAAGAAGCATTATGGTCCATGTTGCCTTGTCACACTTCAGAGAAGTGAAGATGGAGAGAGGGTCAGACAGGGAGAATCATACAGCTGAGACGTGAAACAGTATGTGCCAGTGCTGGCTTTAGTAACAGTAAGGGAAGAAAGCCAATTCAAGTATAACGGGCATCCAACGTCTTCAGTTGCAGATGTGGCTTGTTTCCTAAATTATCTATTTATCGAGGGGTTAGTAATACAACATCAATAAGCTGGGCTGTGTTTTGTTTTCTTTTTTGTTCTGGTTTTGTTGGCTTGTTGTTTTTTTGGTTTTGTTTTTAACTGCTCTGTGAAGGCAGAGCCTATGTGCAGTGCTGTAGCTTCCTCCCTTCAGCCTCTCCTTCCTTTTTCTCCTCCTCTGCTTCCCACACTCTCCTGCTGGGTCCAGTCACAACAGAGACTGCAAACACTTCAGGGCAGGGTTTTCTGCAGGCTGCAGCACAACGAGGTGCAAATCTTCACAGGAGACCAAAACTGGGCTGAAGAAGCAGCAGAGGTAATGGCATGAGGTCTGAACGGCCACCAACAGCTACTGACTGCTCAAAGTCTTCAGCTCTCCCGTGCCGGAGTGGGGCGCTTTGCCTTTCCCTGGTCTCTGCCAGCTGCCAGGCTGGGTACAGCCTGCCTGTGTTAGAGGAGGTCTGAGGATGTCCTGTGGTACACCAGTAGCTGTACTGGCCTGCAGCCAGCTCTGAACTGGTGGAGTTCATCCATCAGTCCTGTGATGCTTACACAGCTAATCGTGAACTCAGCATAGCTGAAACACGAGTCTACAGAGAATACAGGACACCTTGTCAATGGATAAAATTGCTAAGGAAGGTATGTGATGATTATCTAAGGATGCTTTCACATGGATGAGTCACAAGTTAAGTTTAGCTTTACAGAAAAAGCCAAGACACTGACAAAATCCCAAAAAAATGAAGAAGATGATAAATTGAGCTGAGAGACCAGTGGCTCTTCAGAAAAAAAATGATTAATGAAAACCTGCCAAAAGTCTAAGAACTAAATTTGGCAGCAGCTTCACTATCAAATTCCTTTAACTCTCCACAGCAATATAGAGAGATTCAATTCTTAAATTCAGCTGTTTAAAAAACATCTGAAAAAATCCTGCATTTAAGAGACTGAGAACCTCTGCTTTGATTGCAGAAAGTATGAAAACTGATAAACCAGTGACCTTCAGCAAATCAATTTAAAAAATACAGCTAGCTACAATACAGCTATTGCAACAGAGCTCAAACAACGGTATTTCATTGAAAAACTATGCAAAAAGAGCACAATAAAGACTCCAGTCCTGCTTCCAGTGAAGTCATTGTGCATTTTACCATTGATTTTAAAAGCACCAATGTCAGCCTGGATACTAACAAAAGCATAAATAAATATTGTGGCTATATGCATCAATGCCTGAGGAGTTTCCAACTTTGCTGTGATCTACTCAGATTCTTCTGATCTACTCAGACGGGGTGAGTATTCAGATGACAGAAACAGTAGGAGATACCCGTCTTCTTTCAAAATTATATGGAATAAAGCATCGCTAACAGCACTGCTCTCAAAAGCAGACTGTTTTCTGGATGAGATAAATTGTTCTGAAATGACCCGTATAATTCTGAACACGATTTCTTCAGTTAGCCAACATCAAAGAAAAGTGCCATTTTTTAGATTAAAAAAAGCTATTTATTCATTAATTTCAAATGACTCGCTTTCTTCAGTTACCCTGTCTTATGGGCTCCTATCACCTACTAAGCATTTGAGTTTCTCCAATGGAAAAAAAACGTATAGTTTACTCACTTGTGAAGTTTATAACAGCATTGATAACACAGAACTACAAATGCAGTGTTTGGGGTTCACTCCACGTGTATTCACTGTATCTTATTGTTATACCAGTGTGATTATTATTTATTGTTGTATTACTGCATTGTACACATCACAGAAAAACAGAGCAATGAATATGCTCTCACTTTAAAAATTCTGAAATTTCAATTACACTTTTTAAAAGTTATGAAATACAGAAATTTAGCACCTCCAATTTTTTTTTTTTTTTGTACTAACAACGTAACTATTTCTCACCATTTTCTATGTAGGAATATTCAGGTCTAGCTGCTGTGACAATATGATCTTTTATTCTTACTTTCCATTTGAATTCCAGGTTAAAAAAAACCCCACATTCACTCCCTAGCAAATTAAATTGAGATGTACAGCAAGAAATTTACATTTAGAAAGAAAAAGCGAACTTCTAATATGGCAGTAAATTGTTTTTGACTTTTCTGTCAAGGCTTTCTGGAGACAGTTTGATCCTGTTCTCTAGTACATTGGCCTCAATGCCCTCTACCACCAGAAAAAAATCAGCCACAATGCATACGTATTACTTAGTGATTTCCCAAAATAATTGGCAGTATGTATTGTGTATCAGCAAGCAGGTTCAAGTCCAGCTACAGCTTTGCCAAATTCAAGGAAGCATAGCTGTACAAAATGAAGATGAAAAAGAAAAATTGTAGTAGTGGAAAGCAATCTAAAGAAACTAAGTTGCCTTTAACATACCTCTACCTTCTGAGACTATGAGCATGGTCAGACTTCATCACACTGGACACAAACAGTTTGGGTTTGTGTCCATATTCTGTTCTAGACATACAGGAGAAGAGACCCAGAACATTTTGGAACATGATCTTGGAACACGTCTACTGCGGACATCAAATATTCAAATCATATAGCTTCTTCTCATTAGCATTCATCGCCAATGGGCCAATATTCAGGAATATACACAGTAAGGAACCTACTGAGAATAAAAGCCAAACTATTTTGCTGCATATTGTACATCAAGGATATGACTTATTAAGACAAAACTCACAAAATGAGTAACTAAGAAGCTTCCTTATGAAATATTAAAAGTATGTTTTGTTCTCTAGCCAATCCTCCTGACATTGCAATCTCCAAAGATGTCCCTGTCCATAAATATTGAACACATGCTCCTAATGTATTTGCTAAACAATTTGGCACTGTCACTTTGTAAAAGACATTAACTATCAACATAGCTTTACGTCGTAAAGAGGACAAAAAATCCTGTGGCTTTTACTTTTCTGAGTAATTTTCTCATTTCTGTCTGGACAAAAGAACAAAGCACCAGAATGATTCCATTCGTGTTTACTATCACATTGCAATTTAAAAAATATATATATCAATTATGTTGGCAAGCTTATAGCTGCATAAATACATGCAGAAGGAATTATCAAACTAGCATATAAGCAAGATGATGTTGGTTGGTTGAAAAGATCTAAAGTATCAAAAGCTCTCTAACAAAAGCCCTTACACTTTTGCCTCCCCAAATAATAAAAACCAGGATTATGATGCTAAAATTTATATCAGTATACATGACATGAAAAAATTGTGCTCAAAATACAAGCCTGGTTCTTATTCTCAGTATACTGCCACTCCTATGAGACACTACAAACCTCATTCCTGAGTTCCTTGCAGAAAACTGGACTATTCTATTGGGTGATGCTAAATGTAATAAACCAAAATGCAACATTGTTGAAAAATCGATTGTGACCACAATTAATAAAATTACAACGTTTCATTCAATCACAAATTCCATTCAAATTGACTGCAATTATCCATTAATAAATTACAAATGCACCATCTTTCTTTTTCCCATTACATTTTGCAAATCACTATCCTTAAAGCAAGTAATTCAGTAAAAAGGATTACTCCATTCTGGTTTTAGCCTAGATCGCTGTCATAGAAGCTCCTAAGGCAACGGTACATTATTTTATCTTTGTCTTTGGAATCAGCTAAAAACCTGGATAATGTCCAACAGTTTATGAAGTACAAGTCTAAAGTGAAACTCTTAAGGAACATAGATCAGAAATTAAAGGACTGCTTTGCCCTAACTTGCAGAATGAATAAGGAACCAACATTACAAGATGAGGAAGCATCCTAAGCTAAATATCAAAGTGTTAACAATAACAAATAAAACAAGGGGTGTATTATAGCTACTGAAAAAGCAGAAACAATATTGTATGTATCTAATATAGGCGTTAAAGTAACACTGTAGACTTTTTGACCAACCAACCTGCACGACTGAGATTTGTGTCACCCACCTCCAGACCCCTACAGCTGAGTTAATCAGCCCAGGCTACAGGCTTTAGAGTCAGTGGGCGCAGCACCCATACGACTCATTTTTGTAAGTCTACTTTAGGATGAGAATAATCATACCTTAGAAGTGCCCTTTTTCACCCCTGAGTAAAAAAGGGAACTCAGTGCAACTTGCTGTAGGAGTTCACATTGCAGAGATCCTCACTCAGTCAGATAAACTGCACCACCAGTACAAGAGGAGAGGACCGGGTATGTACTAACTGAATACACGTATTCAATGAGTGCCAATAAAAAGAGGGAAAGAACACAGAAAAATATGTAAGTGCGTCTGTGCGTCACCTCCTAACAGTAAGAGTCAGCAGGTCCAGTTTAAAACTACAAGAAATGAGAATAATTTGGATAATCTAAATAGGGATTAGGAAGCACTTATTGACAGCAGGAGGAGGCTGATTTGAGCCCTTTATGGTAATGTCTACCACCCTTTCAAATATCTTTTGTAGCAGGAACCACTGTAACTCTGGATGCCTTTGTGGTCCATGTACTATCCTCATCCTGGAAGAAGGAAAATACAACTCAGAAGGTGAAGAAGGTTATTGACTGTTTGTTAATAGGCATCTATTTTATTCACTGCAATGCTCTACCTCCTTAGAGGTAGAGAAAATAGAAACTCTGAGGAAAGAAGCGGAAGCAAGAAAGACATTTATGCTAACTGCATAAGAATATTAAAAAACTTTAGCCCTTGGATACATACTCAAACTAAGAAATGAATCCTGTTTTATGGTTTTAGAAATAATCCAGTTATAAAAATAAGGTTGGCAGGAATATTTACCTTTCTAAATGATTACATATCTGCAAATAGTCCAGCATATTTTTTTTTTCAAACTAGTTAGATATTCACTGTCCCCAAAATAAATTAATACTAAAGTGAGTTAAAAAAACATTTGATCCTGTTCTTAATATTCACAGAATGATTTTTCAGGCTAAGTCTTCTCAAAGTCTGAGTTGCTATATAGTTATAAAAGCAAGGACCAATATGCAATTTACAGACACAAGTACCCCAATTATCAAGGAAATGCAGGAAATAATAATGCTGTTAGTTACCCTTTAAGAAAGAAAATTACTTCCATGGTCCTGTAACTTTTCCCTTTCAGCTTCTGCAGATTTTACAGTCGCATAATACTGCCTGTAATCTGACTTGCCAGGAGCTAACGGTAATACTAAACAAACAAAATCTGCTCTGTCCTCACATCAGACCTTTTTATCAAATTCAGCTGAAGAACAGATGACCTTTAACGGCGGCATGTTTCTGTCAAACAGCCCTGACTGGCCTTTCAGCAACATCAGGAGAGTTTCTCTGCTCTACCCAGTGGTCCCTCCAATTGCAGCTATGTGGCAACTTTCTGGCAGCACTGCAAACTGTCACTTTTTAGACTCTGATCCAGGTGTTTCCAAAATATGCTGCTACACAGCAGTGCTGGCACCCACCAGGGGCTCTCTCTTCTAGGACAAAAGCCACCCTTTTGAAAGCAGAATGTATTCAGCGACAGTAGAATACACCCCTTCAACATTTTCTTGTACAGAGAAAAGTTTCCCTTTACTCAGTGAACCACAGAGAAGATTGGAAAATTTGCATGCCTAAGGCCCAGATGGAGCTGTGACTTCTATAGGTGAAGTCACATATGAATCGTCATATGAAATATGATGATTTTCAGTTCCCACAGACAACTATTTAATACAGTTCAAAAACCTAAGGTAGCGCAGTCATATGTGTAAACAGACACTATGAAAAAAAATTACAGAAATACTCAAAACATATTCAAAGGTTCAGTTGATGGAAAATGTAATAAATGTGATGTAATAGCAATGAATTCTTACTCTTCTAAAGCCTGAAGCATGTTCCCAGATTCTTCAAAGGACAGAATATTGATGATTTGGTCATTCATAATTATATCTTCACTGAAGAGATCACCTGAATTAAACTGAGAATGCTCCAGTTTGTGATTTTGGCTGAGTTCATGCCGTATCTCCTAAAAAAATAAAAGAGGTAAGCTTCAGATTATAAAAAAAATTACACTAAGCATCTGATCTAATTTTATTGCAGGTAACTGGGTGAGAAGGTTCCTACTCTACTTATCACCAAACTGTACAGCTGGAAAGCATATGAAGACATTGTGCAATTCAGATACGTATCTGAATATATATCTGAATACAGGGTGGGTGGAGAATGGATCGAGAGCAGCCCTGAGGAGGAGGACTTGGGGGTGTTGGTGGACGAGAAGCTCAACATGATGCGGCAATGTCCATGTGCAGCCCAGAAAACCAAGTGCATCAAAAGAAGCATTGAGGGAGGTGATTCTGCCCCTCTACTCTGCTCTCATGAGACCCCACCTGGAGTACTGCATCCAGCTCTGGGGTCCCCAACATACGGAGGACATGGACCTGTTGGAGCAAGTCCAGAGGGCCACACAGACAATCAGAGGGCTGGAGCACCTCTCCTACGAAGACAGGCTGAGAGAGTTGGGGTTGTTCAGCCTGGAGAAGAGAAGGCTCTGGGGAGACCTTACAGCAGCCTTCCAGTACCTAAAGGGAGCCTACAGGAAGATGGGGTGGGGCTCTTTATCAGGGAATGTAGTAATAGGACAACTGGGAATGCTCTTAAACTGACAGAGGGTACATTTAGATTACATATTAGAAAGAAATTCTTTTCTCTGAGGGTGGTGAGACACTGGAACAGGCTGCCCAGGGAAGTTGTGGATGTTCCACCCCTGGAGGTGTTCAAGACCAGGCTGGATGGGGCTTTGAGCAACCTGGTCTACTGGGAGGTGTCCCTGGCCATTGCAGGGCAGTTGGAACTAGATGATCTTTAAGGTTCCTTCCAACTCTAACCATTCTCTAATTCTATGATCTGAAATCAAATATAGTACTTTTGGTTCAGACTGAACTGATCTGGAATACAAATGAAGAAATGAATGGAGAAGACAGAAAACTCCACGTTGACTTCAGTAAGCCTATGTAAGCCTTCTGGGAGGTTATCTTCCACTATAAACTTTCTAGGCAAATATTTTAAAAATTACCATGGTATACAAATTATATGTGGCAAGATGACAGTATTATAAGGTGAGCAACATGGAAAACTAATCCTATGAATGACTGAAGTAACTCAGTTACTTCACAGTCCAGTGAGACTCCCCTGAGAACGAGGGCTAATAAAATTACTATACCAAGAACCCACTAAAAATATCTGATGCTAGGACCAAACTGGCCCTTTTTTATGATTTCATTATCACAGCTTTTTCTGTAAAAATAAACAAGGCACACCCTTTTCATTTCACGGAATCACAGAATTTTCAGAGTTGGAAGGGACCTCTAGAGATCATCTAGTCCAACTCCCTGCTGACACAGGAATGCCTAGAGCACATTACTCAGGACTGCATCCAGGCGGGTCTTGAAAATCTCCAGAGAAAAGGACTCCACAACCTCCAGCAGCCTGTTCCAGTGTTGTGTCATCCTCACTGTAAAGAAGTTTTTTCTTAGGTTTGAATGGAACTTCCTATGTTCCAACTTGTGCCCGTTGCCCCTCATCCTGTCACTGGGAACCACTGAAAAGAGTCTGGCTCCATCCTCCTTCAACCCACCCTTTAGATACTTCTAAGCAAGAATAAGGTCTCCTCTCAGACTTCTCTTCTCCAGGCTAAAAAGACCCAGCTCTTTCCTCGTAAGGGAGGTGCTCCAATCCTCCAATCATCTTTGTTGCCCTACGCTGGACTCTCTCCAGAAGTTCCCTGTCCCTCTTGAGCTGGGAAGCCCAGAACTGGACACACTATTCCAGTTGTGGCCTCACCAGTGCCGAGCAGAGGGGGAGAATCACCTCCCTCGACCTACTGGCCACACTCTTCCCTATGCAGCCCAGGATTCCATTGGCCTTCCTGGTGACAAGGGCACATTGCTGGCTCGTGGATAATTTATTATCTACCAGGACCCCCAGATCCTTCTCCTCCGAATTGCTTTCCAGCAGGTCCACCTCTAACCTATATTGGTGCCTAGCATTCTTCCTCCCCAGGTGCAGGACCCTACACTTGCTCTTGTTGAATCTCATTAGGTTCTTCTCTGCCCAGCACTCCAGCCTGTCCAGGTCATGCTGGAATGGCAGCGTGGGCCTCTGGAGTGTCAGCCACCCCTCCCAGTTTGGTATCATCAGCGAAGTTGCTGAGGATACACTCTGTCCCCTCATCCAGGTCATTGATGAATACATGGAACAAGACTGCACCGAGTATTGACCCCTGGGGGACACCACTGGTTACAGGGATTATTTTTTCAAACCTAAAAGAAATAAAAATTGTTGATGCAGATGTAATTTTCAACCGCAGGAAATAAGGCTGGAAGTGATTTGTGAGCTCCTCTGGTCAGCCCAAAGGGATGGGAGATCCACCACCATCCAAGCAGAAGAGAGGTTCAAACCTCTGAGCACACCTCTCTTAGAGGACTGCTCCAATCTCTGTAACATTTTGATTGAGGTCTCTAGCTCCCTCCCATTGAAGTTGCTCCACTTTACATAAATACATAAATAATTAATAGAAGCAAGGGCTGGAACTTGGGCCAACTTGATGAATATTTACCAGACTGTATTTTCTCTCTCTTTCCCAGTATGTGCTGAAATACTTTCTCCAAGCACAGCTTGGATAAGGAATGCTGAAAATGCTCCATCCCCACACCCAACTGTTCTGCTTAATTACTCAAGGATTAAGGCATATCTGAGACCAAAATTCAAATCCCTATTCCTGATAAACAGAAATACAATCTGGACCCAACTCTGCTGTGCTCAAGGTGAGTGGTTTACTCAACTAGGCAACTGCTTATAACCCACACACATCCTGCCTCTCATTTTGAGGGAGAAAGGAGGAGGAAGGGAGGAATACAAAAAGAAACTAATAGCCAATGGGTAATCTCCCTCCAGTCTGAAGCTAACATCCAGGTACTGACAGCAGTTCTTTTGATCAGATTATCATTCTTACACTGCTCTCTAAATCTGATTGTGCTAAAGATTAGAGGTTGTGGAGATTACATTACCTGTGAATCCAATCCATCTCTTGGTGGCTTTTTATTTATCTTCAAAAACTCTTTAGACAATCTGTATTAGTTAGCAAGTTATATCATCAGATAAGATCAATGAAAAAATTTAAATAAAGTACTGTTACAGACAGTATGACTCACCTGGTTTTTACTACGGAAACTCCATTTTAATATTTGGGTTCGGTAAACAATGAAAAAAATAGCACATGTCAATACAAGGGAAACAAAAAAAGCAATGAAGAACCCCGAAGCATGGATGGCATGGCTGTACGAAATCTGAAATCAAAAGACCGTACTATTAAAATTACATTTTAAATATATATAAAGATCAGACTCAAAGATTATAACTGTAAGCAACATAATAAATTATTTTTAAATGGCTTCACACAACTTCAGGGTTTCTCAGCATTGTTATAATTACTAAATTTTTATTAATATTTTCAAACAAGTGTCTCTTTTCCATAGGTTTTCAAGTCAGCATGGTTCATTATGATCACCTAGTGCAAATTCCTGTGTAGCTCCAAGCAACAGAACTCCCACACACTGTATTTTAGGTGCTGTGACTTTTGGGTGTCCTGTACTTAATAGCCTGTTTTCCAGTGTTGCCAAACTCTCCTATGTCTCATTGAAACTGATGGCATTTGACGTTGCTCAGAGGCTCTGAAAAATTTAGTCTAATGTTGGCTACCTTTAATTAACGGTCATTTCTCGATTCAATAAAATGGAGTAATCACCACAGGGAAAAAGCACCAATACGAGTTCAGAATAAATACGTAACCGATAGCTGACAAAACCACCCAATTTGTGTGCACCCTTGCAGTTTCTGCATGAGCCCGAGTCAGAAAAAAATAGCAGGAGCACCAGAACCGCAAGCCAGCTAACAACTTTGTAGGCCTTTCACCTTAGCTCTTAATTTAATGTTTAAATTGAATTGCATTAAAAATTAATTTTTACTTCATGCTCCATGTGGCAAAAGTTAATTCAGTGTTTGTTTAGTTCTTTGAGATCTTTGGATAAAAAACATAGCACAGCTATCAGTATAATGTTTCACCACAAACTAATTACTCTGCTGGGGCTAGAAAGTGTAAATAATTAACATGCTGTTTGCAAGCTGGGCTTGGTCATCTCTTGGAGCAGAAACCTGAGAGCATTCCGTAGAGTCAACAGTAATTCTGCACAGGAAGAGATAATCAAATGTGGTCCACAATTTGAAAAGGATTTATTCCAATTTAACAGCAGAATTTTATCCTTTTACTGCCTAGTTTTTCTCCCTCTGATATGTTTCTGTACACTGAAAATCTGTCATATCTCCAACTGAAAGGAATTGCTTCATGTCAGACTTTGTTGTTTCACAGACTCAGCTCCTCAAAGCTGCTGGAGATGCTCAGCGCTCACTGATTTCAACATGATTTCAGCTGAATTAGGCCATGATGTCAGTATCAAGAGGATCATCAAGACATTAATACACTTGTACAGTTCCAAGAAGAAGATCCAAGGTTTACTTCACAGTACTGTACATGTAGAATCAACAATTGCTCTGACTGACTAAGGTATGCTTGATTTGTTTTTTTGTTTTGTTTTTTAATGTGCTTAGTCTAAAATAATGAAATCCTTGAAGCACTTTGAGGTTTGCTAAAATGTTTTGGGATTAAGTATTTACTTGAGTAAGCCAGCCATGTGCTGAATTCCTTCTAATACCTTTTAATATCTTTAAGTTTTAAATGGAAAAATGAAAGAAAAAAGAGTAACACATTAATTTCCTCGTTTCGTGTGTAATTACCAACACACTGTCTGAATATTTTTTCTTGATGTAGCCTCCTACTACTTTGGCCAATTGCTTCCGTTACACTCCCCTGTACCATGGCTGACTGCTAAGGACATCCAGCACATCTACATGAGCGTCAGCTCCAGCTCACTCCCCCTGATTCTGTACTGATCCCAGTTCCCTGCCATGACCTCAGTTAAAGCTGCATCACTTTGCATCAAAATATCTTCAGCTTTAAATTTATTTGAAAGATGATCATGTAAATATTAAGTAACTCCCTTCCCTAACCCAGTGTTCACTCCCTTCACAGATCAAAAGGTTTTAGCTCATACCCCCTGAACAATCACAGAGCCAACAAACACCTGTGTGTGACCTGGAAAAAATGCAACGTCTCTTAAGTCAGTCTGCTGTCCCCAGCTTCTCCGGTTGCCGTAGGTGGCCAAGAGGGAATCACAGAAGGGTCCTCCTTGAGCTTTGCCACACCAAGGCTCTGCCTGAGGTCCCACTGCTTTCAAGGAACAGGAGATGCTGTAGATAATACTTAGGGAAAAAAAAATGCTGCTTTGGAACCACTTCATCAATTTGTCTGAATTCACTCGCATTTGTCTGATTTCCAAGCACTGTGAAGTTCAGGGATCTCTCTAGGCTTCTGGGGAAAGCAGGAATCTGGTGAAGCTATGGGTTCAGTGAAGCTGAAATGAAGCTGATTAAGTTTTGATGGAGAAAAAGCGCTAGCTAGGGAATGATCTTGTGCTTTCTAAGTAAAAGACAAGACTTAAGGCGGGACAGTCAGTTTGCATCAGAGCAGGCAGTTCTGGTCAGAGGTTAAACTCTGATGGAGAATACTGAACAGGGAGTTATCCTGTGCTTTTATAGTTAAAGAAAATGGGTTCTGGAAGGAGAGTCCACATCACTGGGGGGCTGTAAACGCAAGCAGGAGGACACAGCGGGTGCCTAATGGCATCTGAAAGCATCACAGCAGATGCTGTGGGGCAGGGGCCAGAGCCTCTGCACAAGCCATGGCATAGGACCAGAGTCAGCACTGCAGCCTGACCTTCAAACCACCAACAGACCAGTGACCTTCAAAACCCATACCCTAAGCTAACTTCTTAAGCCATCCCAGTAGTGGCAAGAGGCATTACAGGCCCAAGTTTCTTTCAAAAACTGCTGCGCTCCCACCGATTTGAAGGATACTGAGGGAAGCAAGCGTGGTAAAAATCAGATCAAAGTAATTATTATCATCCATCCCATGCAATGCGCTTAGATGGGAGAACTTCCTTTTGCCCTTTTCACTACAGCTTCCTACTCTGCATCAAAACCACGCAGCCGAGGGCAGAGCCGCGCAGTACTCACAGCCCCTGAAGCACTGTGGGAAGACATCTGGCACAGCCACTCAGATGCGCAACATCCATATTTTTTCATAACCCACAAAGTTACCTTGTCACAGGCAACCAAGCACTTTCTTCCAGTGGTGCAGAAGAGAATATCCAAAGGGTTTGTAAAACTTTAAAGAACAGCATAGTAGCCAAGTGTGCTAGTAAACTATGTGAAAGCTGATGGGACCAACTGCCATGACTAAGTAATTAATTCTCCTCTTTTCTGTCCCCAAAGTCAACATTTAGTATCCACTTAGCCACATGTGTGTTGGCTTCACCACACCCATGAACAGGTTTAAATAATGATATTTTATAAATAAAATCTGAGATTGAGAGCATTTATGATAGCTAAAGATACAGACGAAATATAATACATCACACCTTTTTCAGCTGATCATAATTTCCTTGCACAAACTCATTTCATTCTGGAACACCTTATGTTTGGCCACAGCCCAAAGGTAAATATTATGCACGTGAAACATGATGTGTTCCATAATTTCTAAGCCTTATTTTTCAAAAATTAACAGTATTCTCCATACACCTTTACCACACATTTTAATTACAAAACCTGTTCATTTAGTAAGTTCAAGTGCAGCTGAGCCAATTTTACCTAACTGTGGAACAGTCCCCAAGAACTTGTTGAGGTCTAACTATCAAGTTCAAGTTGGAAACCCCCCCCCACTATAAAGGTTTTAAGTACAGTAATAGATTGCAGGAATTCTGGGCTGAGACCAATGTAGCTTACAGTCTTAGCTTAAACATCACCGACTGCTGTGGATCAGTTCACCTTGAACTCCACAGAAAACCATTCATGCAGCTATTTTCCTAACCCAGTCATCTACTGCACGGCTTATACCTTTAAGACTAAGAGTTTCCAAAAATACATTTATTGTAATTCCAAGCATAATTCTTAGCTATACAAATGTACAATCCTTTTAAATCTCACTAGATCTTTATCCAGGAACAATGAGTTCTCTAGCTCATGCGCAGTTTTACTTCATATCATGTTTAATTCTGGCTTTCATTTTAACAGAATGGGCACTTGATCTTCAATTATGAGAAAGCCAAGTCTGGACTTTTATCTATTACACTAACAGAAGTTAAAAGGGCAAGAAATCCTCAGCAAAAGAGAATAATAAAACAAGAGGTCTCTGTGAACAATCTTCAAACAGACTACTGATTCTAAAGGTGGAGAGGAACTCATGGGACAGGCCCACAGAAGGAATGAGCAGTCTAGTCCTCAGGACCTCTTCAGGCAAGCCCCATCCCCACGAACTTTAGATTTCAAATGGCAAATCCATTTCAACCATGGCAAAAATGTTCTGGAGTGAAACAAACTACTTCTGCCTGAACACAAATAATCCACAAAAAAGCCACAGTTCCTTAAAAAAGGACCCTTTGCAACACAGCAGCCTGTCAAGTTAATGAGGGTTTGAGGGAGAAAAACAAGTTTGGTGAAGAGATTACTCTAGGAATGAAACTGATGGATACAGTGGGGAGTTCTCTAATAAAAAACTGTTTAGAACAATAACACTGTTTGCTGCAATCAATGTAATTTTGAAGGTTTATTTGGCCTCTTAGAAACCATGTTAATTCAGAAGCCAAGAACAGGAAGTCATATTGGAAGGATGACTAGAAGGCAAACATAAACTACACCTCTCTTATTGCAGTTTCATTCCTCAGGCTCCCCACACAGCTATTTTTTTATTTCCATATCAGCATGATACACAAACCTTTTCTCAACAGGTAGAAGATAGGCAAAAAGCTTTCTCATGGTGGCTTTGCATGGGAGCAGGTGAACATATTCCTTATCACAGTTCTCTGTCCCTTGACAATTCTTCAAATGAAAAAACATGGCTAGGAATACAATGGAAGTTTGTAGATATTCCATCTTAAATATTACTGCTTTAAGACAACAAAGACCCCCTATCTTGAGTCCTGTTTTCTTCCTCTTAAAATCAGAGAAGGCAGAACTTGTGTATGATTAATAGCCAACAGCTGAGCGATGATATATAGGTACCTAAGTACATCCTCAGCTGCTAGGATTTAATTTAGATTGTCCACAAGTTTAAGCAGGAGAGCCAACAGAATACCGAATCATAGAATTTACCTTGGTCTTTTCTTCTTCAGTTATGGTGAACGACGCTGTCAATGACACAACATGTGTTTTATTCTGAGAGGGATATAAAAATATTACATGTATTATAAAAAGAGAAGAATCTGCCAGCAAACAGCCCAGAGTCTCTAGCAAAGCTTCTCCTTAGAAGATAAGCTATACTTCTGTCCTGGTTTGAGCGACACGGGACTAATTTTTCTTCTAATGCCTGGGAAAACTGCACTTTTAGAAGAGTCTAGTGTCTGAATTTGTGAAAATATTTACTTTATAGCCAGCTAAGGTATGCAGGTTTCAAGGTCTCAGTGTTTTCGAGTTAGCCAGGTGCAGGGATGAGGAGGAGCGAGACCCGGGCACTTGACCCAAGCTGGCCAACAGGATTATTTCATACCATGAATGTCACATTCAAGATAAATTAGAAAGTTTGCTGAGAAGCTCCCTCTCCCTTGATGGTTGCGATCCTGAATACTTCTTGCCCTGGTGCTGGACCTCTGAGGCCCTCCCTTCCTCCCAAAGCCGTAGCGCTCACTGTGTCCGACATTTGCTGTCCACTGCTGGGAGTGCACAGCTCTTCTTACTGATACATTTGGCTGAGCATAATCCTTATACATTTTATCTTGGTATTGGGATCAATATGGTTCTTTAGTGTTATTAATGTTAATTATTGCCCTGGTTTGAGGTCTTATTCTATTAAATCTGTTTACATTTCAACCCTTGATTTTCCTTGTTTTTCCAGATTCCCCTTATCGGGTGGGGAGGGGTCATTGGGTGACAGAATGATTGTCTGAATGACAATAAATTGTTGTGGGTTCCTCAAAGCATAACAACTTCTCCTTAAGCTTAAAGCTGTAATAAATCTGATAGGAAAATGCAGTGTACTTAGGAGTAAACATAGAGTAAACAGCTGCTCTGTGGGATACATTCCCCTTCAAAACTCAGAGAGGCATATTCCGCTGCTCACAGATGTACATTTTTCTCTGCCTACAAAATCTGGGTTGACTGAAATCGCACAGAACAGGAGCCAAAGTCAGTGCATACATCCAAAGTCAGTGTATATGTCTCTATTCTTACGATTCCCTGGTTTTTGAAGTCTTGCTCTCTACCACTGTAGTACCACTCTTATGCACATTGAACATTTTTTCCTCTAAAACAAAGGAGATACAGCAGTTGAAATGAAAATACATCTGCAGGTTCTAATTACGTGCAATTATGAAAACCACAGAAAAAATATCAAGCCATATTTAAGAATCGGAAATTTTACTTTGGAACAAATCGCTTGTCCTGCCTCCTTACTCCTGCCTCCTACTCAAAGCCAGGCTAACTCCAGCGTTAGATCAGTTTTCTCAGAGCCTGGTGCAATTGAGTTCTCAAAAATCACCACAGATGTAGATTCCTCAGCTTTGCTGAAAAACCTCTTTCAGAGTTTCACAACTCTCATACTAAAAAAGTGTCTTCCTTATGAGCCAGCAGGTTTCCCTTTGCTGCAACTTGTTTTTTGTTTTTTCTGATAAAAATATGTCAAAACTTTCAATCTCTCACAGACTACAGGAATACAAACATAAGTATGTGGAACACCATTATTTCCAGGATACATAGATAAACTGGAGAGAAATAACAGAAAGTAGAGAAAAGCTACAGGACAACACACAAACATACTTCACCTGTTTAAGGAAGTCTAGGAATTCCTAAGCTATGAAGAATAATTCATGTATTTATAAGTTCATGGTAAACAATCAGAGAGCTCAAGAACCTCATTTCATTACATGCAGGCCTCATTGCTTAGGCAGACAAGAACTACCTTGGAGACTTTTTTTTTTTTTTTATTTACAAAAATTGTGAAGAGCAAAATAAAATTGTAAAGGAAATACCTGTGATGAACTCGTGAAAGTTAGCTTCACAGGCAGTGTCAAGACCCTGCCATCCCACGTTTCTTTTGCATCAAGAAGTGCAGAGTAGTTGATTGCAAAGTACTCTCCACCTGTTAGAGAAAAAAGCCCAACTGTGTAGATTAAGCAAGTGAGGTACATCTACCAGTGCAACACTGGCCTCTAAGTAATTGTGTCTGCATTTTCTTAAAGAAAACAGTAGCTACATTGCCCTGAAAATCCAGTACAGTTGCACATCTTTTTTACACAAGAAGACTGGGTGTGAATCTCTGAAGGGTTAAGCACCCAGCTGAGCTCAGCTGCAGTTACAGATGTTTGCAAAATTTGAAAAGCAAGTTGAATATGAATAAAACATCCAAGGAGCTTTTTACGTTCCCCTTTAGACTGTGCTTCCTCACCAGCAAAAGTGCTCTCCTAGGGATCAAGCTGCAGTAAGCTCACAATACTGACTTCAAGGGAATTCAGCAGAGGAGGCAGCCAGAGCCTACCAGCATAGTCCAGAGAAGAGGGATATGGATAGATTTGCTCTTTCCCAGAAAAATTTCTCAAAGATCCCTGGGCAAGGCTTGGTACAACACTGGAGCTTTTCCTTTCCAACACAGCAGGTACCCCACATCCACAGTAGACAGTTCCTGGCCACAGAAGCCTCGCAAAATCCTTTGTGTCTGCTGCCTCTGAGAACTCAAGCAAATTTGGCCCAGAATCTGGAAACTTCATTAAATGATGCTTCAAGCTACTGAAAAGCATCATGTTTTGACTGATACGAAAACTCAACGTGACATAACTAAAAATAATTTTTTTAATAAAATGGACAGCCTACATAATAACCACTACCTGGCTGGTTCTCCTCCCATTGAAACGAAAGAGAAATCTGACTGAGATTTCAGATGCATTTTGATTCACAGTGCACTACAGCACTGAAAAATTATTATGGCTAACATGGAGCATGACATAGCCTTTCTGTCCACCCCTAGCAGCAAGGTATGGGCTGAGTCCAGGAGTGACATAGTAATGACCAAACTATAAGCTATGCAGAAATCTGTTCTGCTGGATTTTCTTCCACTTCAGTAGTCTTCATGCTGATTTGTGCAATGTATACGGGCTGGACAAGCTAGCTTCAGTTCCAGATCCAGTAATTATAAATATGTTAAATAAATGCTCTGACTTGGTTTACTAGATCAGCACTGCAAGCCATTTTTCTATTCTTTCACAGGGATCATTCTTTCTTAGGAGTCTCTGTTGAGATTCAGCAATTCCTTGATGTGTTCAAAAGACCCAGCCCTGTAATCAGTACCACTACTCACACTGCTGTTATTAGAAATGGAGTCTGGCTATCCATTTGCAATTAGACAGCAGCCCTGGGTCTACCTATTTGGAAATCTTTCACCAGTAAAACACTATCATAACCCTAGACACTTCAACCATAAACAGATATTACTGAACACTTCTGAAACCCCAAGAGAAATATCATGACTCTCAAAAGCAAGCTGCTACTTTTCTGTGTGCTTGTGCTTAGGAAAAGGGAGATAAAGAAATCAAGAAATGTAAAATTTTATGAATGTGCAATGATCCAACTGCTACCAAAGGAACAGACTGACTTGAAAACTGGAACAGGTTTATCTCCCTATTACTTGCTTTGATTTTACAATTTGCTCAGTTTGGGGAGAACCAATACTGAGAAGAGCTGCCTTATTTCTGATAAATCATCCTGCCTGCTTGCATGGCCTTTTGCAATTCCAATGTACCTCAACACCTCAGCAAGCCAATCTGTCACGCTTGGCTCATGAAGGAAGACTCGTCAGATTAATTAAAATGGCTTTTGCAGCAGCTTTTTAAAATATCCAAAATGAACAAATACTATCATGAAAGATTCTGCTTCATTTTGATGGCAGTGACTTTTACTGAGTACAGGGGTTCATTTCTGCACCTGGGAGATCAGAAGCAGTTCAAAGGTGGGAGCCAAAATGTGAGTTAATAGAACCGTAAACTGCAGCACGAAACCTTTCCCAGAGTTTTTCACCTATATTAACTGATAATCGGAGAATTTCCACCACAATAAATAAATAAATAAATAAATAAATGTATGTCATGATTTGAACAGATGCTCTTCCACATGTGTAAGCAGGGGTATTTCCCTGCAGATTTTCTTACCTTGCAAGAATCTTTTCCTGTAAATCTGTATACCATCTGTGGTCTTATTACCACTGTTTTTTTGAACATGTAGACCAGTGATATTATCCAGGAGGATAAGATCTGTAATGTTTGTTGAGAGTAGCGTGTTGGTATTATTAATCAGAAGTGTTATGTATACAGTTTGAGGGTCATGTTCAATATCCACCTGAAAACAGAAATATTAGTATTAATGGTGCAAAATGGCTGTATGTGCATCTCAACAGCAAAATCCATAGTCTTGATTACTAATACAAGTTCATTATATGCATAAACTTATTTTCTGAAGGCATTCTGAGTGACCTGCAAATGGCACTACACTCAGTTTGATCTCAAACTCCCAAGGAGATTTTAATCTTCGGTATGTCAAGCTGTTGCTTGGAGACAAAGGGACAGAAAGCCAGCCAAAGACAAAGGTGGAAACCCAGCTCATGCAGAGCCAGAAGTGAAAACAAGAATCTGAATATCCCCACAATACCTCATACAACACAGAACTGTATCATAACTTCATAACCAGAGTCTGGAAAATTGTTAACTTTGAACTTCTGTACTACGAGGATGTTTCTTTTGCAAGCTGGCCTTACTGTAAATTCATTCCCTCCATGAAGTTTTGGTCTCTATTTCTCTTTTTCCACAGCAACCACACTCTCCAAAGGGTGCCAGCTGCCTCGATTCGCCCTTCACATGGGAGGGCTGATGGAGCCACCAGAGGACTTGAAGTTCATGGCTCTGCTTCCAGTTAGTGGTGAAGTTCATAAACAAATCACCAATCTGTAGCAACAAGCGCTCATGTCATTTTATTTATTTATTCCATTAGGCCATTAACTCTTACTGAGTAATTATACCCTCTAAATGAAATTACTTGGAGCACAGACTTGCTTACTGATCTCTCACCTTCCAAATTGCCTTCCCCTGTAACTCATATTAAACCAGAATTGTAAAACTTTATCAAGCCTGTAATACGCTGGCCTATAGTATAGCTATGATGGTATATCAGGCTTCTAATAATGACATCAAATTAACACTTATTTAACTGACCAAAGTATGATTCAGGCTTCAGGCCCAGCCTTTCTCTTTTTGCCTCCTCCTTTTTAGGAAGTATCTACCCTTTATCTGGACACCAGCAAATATAAATAATAAAGCAGCCCCCACAGAAATGGGTTCAAAAATATGAATTGTGACAGACTTCAGAAATTACACCAGAGTTCATGGTAGCCTCAGGGTTCAACATACATAGTTATCATTTCATTGTGCACCATTGATCTCTGCATTTCATATTGATTCAGTATAGAAACAGATGACAGTTTTAGGATATCTCATGAATCAAGGAGAAGAAACAGTTTACTATTGAAATTATTATTGCTTAGTTTGCATTTTTCTACTTAAGTGACAATAATTAAAGTACATTTGAATAAATCTGTTCATGTAAGTAACTCTCCTTGGTCTACTGCGCTAAATTTTCCAAAATCATTACAGGAAGTTCAACCTCAATTATATTAAACAAATCTTACGGAGGAAAAGACCCAACTATTTAATGTACTAGATTCTGCAAATAATTATCAGCACGTATAAAAGTAGGCTTAATCATATTTGTGAGGAAAGCATTACCAATGTCATATGTTTGTATATCATGAATTACATCCCAACATTTATCAGACTTAAAATCATCAAATACTAAAAACGTGATATATTTGGGGCAGATTTTCTCTCTCCTGGTTTCTGAACTGGCATGATGCAGTCAACATGCCTTTCAACCTTTCCTGTGCAGTCACAAAGGCTAGAAACTTGGTTTAAAAAGCACAAACAAAATGAAACAGGAAAAAAAGCCTTGAAGCCACATAAAGAAAATCTAAAGCCACAAAGCAGAGACCCTGACCCAAACACCAAAACAAGAAAACACACCTTGAAAGATCCAAGGTTCAAACTGCATGAGTTGTTAATACTCTATTATGCTCCACAGTTAAGTGTGGATGGGCTTGTGCAGACAAACATATGTACCAACAAAGGAGAGAGGTGGGCTTTTTCCTCCCTTCATTTTCCCATACCTTTCCCTTGCTCTTTTGTGAGATGAAGGCAAAAAATAAGGATTTCAGGGTCTCTTCCTGTGCTTCTAATCAGGTGCAAATATATTGCTTTACATTTGGGAAGAGGGGATGTAAACAGTGATTTAGATAAATTCCTACGATAAAACAGGCAGAGAAGGTAGCATGTGCATATTCACAGGCAGGTGGGGGAATATGGCAGCGTTAGTGCTCTCCTTCCCTGAGGCAGGAGTTTAATGCACACTCCCACACTGTTCATTCTCTTTCTCCAACCAGCTTTGCCCCTTCTCTCATATTTGTTTCATTTAATAAAATTCTTAATTCAGTGACTAAACAGATCAACCCTTCCAAGGTATCCAACCGTACTATCTCCTACTGCAATCTTCCCCAGGTGGCCAAAAGGCCATATTTGCTGCACTCCTGATTAATATAAAATACATGTTTTGCATTCTTTATTTTTGACTGGCAGTCAATTTTACGCTAAATTGCAAAGGGGTTAAAAGAATTTGGAATTTTTTGGATAGCACTGGAGAAAGCAGCAGATGAGAATCAAGCAATAGGGAAGCCCTTGGGTTTGACCTCTCCCAGAAAGAACCTCCTCCATACACCGCTGCCATTGGGATTAGTGGCCACTGGATATCTCTTTGAAGTTGCTCCATGAATTTGCCTGAAGATGTTTTTTCTTGCTTTTGGAGCAGATGATTATGCTGCCAACCATCTACAGGAACCAAACCCAATGGCAGCCACTGATGATGCCTAACGATGCCTAACTGCACACTCCATTTTCTCTCTGCTGCTGAAGCACACAGTGTGTGTCATCACCCCCTGCAAGCGATGTCACTTCAGGAACCTGGGAGAGTGGAATGAAAGAACCAGAGCAAGAGCAAGGACATGTTAGGAGAAAAGAGAGGAGGAAGGAACTGCCATGGAAGTGAAAGGAACAGAGGATCTTTGGGAATAAGTTAGAACAACTAGAAACAGGAGAGGAGGAAAAAAATAAATGATGCTTGTATCATAGACGATTTGCGATGCAAGAACGCTTAGGAGATTGACAAATGACATAGGTAAATGTGTTAAAAGCCAAACAGTCAAATTTAAAGATTTACTTCAGCTCTGCTAAAGATGATTGTCATTATGAAGTACTATCACAGAAAAGTTCATGTCATACTATGGAATGAAGCTCTTAAAGAGCACATTTCTGGAAAGAAGGAAGGGACTGGTTGCTGGAAGCATAGGTAAGATTTAAACACCCCAGTTTCAGTAAGGATATTTCTGCATAAGGTGTTGGAAAAATCCTGCCTCTGAGAAGTAAACATATGTCATCTCCACGTTCTGAGGAGCCACTCACGGTGTGAGGAGGAAAATGTGCAAAATCCGCTTTTTTCCATTTAAAACAGCTAAAGACCACCATATGGCCAGTCTGTCTCTTAGCAGGAAAGCATCTGTTCAGACGAATTAGGATTGAAGTAGATGACAAGGTAAGCAAAGGAAAATAAAATGTGAACTGCCTTTGAAGGTGGAAGACAATCACATACAATTGAATAGTTTTCAGTAATTTACAACTAATACCACTGCAAAATTATTTTCTGATAATCCTAGCATCTACAACAGACTAACTTTGATCTTGTACAGCAGGATTTCACAATTTTTAATGAGCTTGTGTGAGGCTGTGCTATGAATAACAGAAAAAAACAACATGTAATGGTCTCAAACTCTCTTTCTGAGAAGCTCTGATACAAAGTTTGGGAATCTACAGCTGGAAAAGCAGAAGATTCTGTGTTACTGCTTCTTATGCCTGAAATGCTCACTATTCAGCCTCACTAATTATGATATACAGCCATTTCAATAACAACATTATAGGTAATTAATGCCATGAGATGTTACACATATTCATTCTTCTCTGTGTAAATGATCTGGTGCAGGTTATAATGTCACCTCTTCTGCACTGGTTACTGAATCCACTACCCTCACATGCAGCATTTCAGTGGCTGAATTCAGATTTGTCTTAAAGTTGGATGCGCTTTCTCCCTCCAAGGGACAGGTAAGATGGACCATCTCTAATTATAAAAATTCAGACTTGCTTCATCTAGTGCAAAAAAACCCCGAGAGATAAAAAAAGGAAAGGAAAAATAACCATCTAGGTAAATCTATAAACCTATGCCACATAAAGTAAAAATAAAATGGAAAGTTTAAAATGTCCTTACAGTAGGGAGGTCTTTGGTCCTCGTAAGCATTTTACACAAGTCAAATGAAACCTTTTTTTCATTAAATGCTGTCCAGTAGCTGAGTTCCACTGAATATGCAGATTAGGACGCATTGGCTCTTTTATGGCTGTGTGATGGAATGCCCAAAGACACAGTAGGCACGATGGGGCTCAGTGCCCCATCCTTCAAAAGGAGTCCATACTTGACACAGGGAGGGCACCCATGGATAAGCCAGGAGAGTATCTCAGAAGGCTTATCTCATCCTCTAAAGAAGTTTGTCTCTATTTCTATCCAGCCTTGTGGCTGACTTCTAGAGTTCACTGGGCTTTGCCCATTTATAGTTATATGAATTCACAGTGAGGTATTTACTCTGACCACAACCCAAAATCCCCTGAAGTTGGAGAGAAGATTTCACTGACTTCCTTCAGTTTTGAATCAACATTGCAAAACTGTGCCTCTTACAGATGGTGCGGTCATCTTAGTATCAAAATGTTCTATGATGTTCTCTCAAATACTCAGCATGGGCACAATTCTGTTTCTACTTTTTAAAGGTCATTTGGGTACAAACTTCCTATCAAATTAACAAGATAAATGTAAGGAAACTTACCACACCACATTTCTGAAGGGTTATTCCAAATCCAGAAGACATTGAAATACTGGACACATCTTCAGGCTGTGGAGGAAGGGCAAAAGTCTACAAAGTGTATGAAAATATCATAATTCACAAACTGCTGCACAAGTTAAACTATGTAAATAATGAAATGAGAAAAAAATTTAGAGGTATTAATTTCCCTCAAATTTAAGAGCTTTGCAATCCCAATAGTTAATCTTTTTTCTAGTCCAAATTTGTATGAACTACTTATTCCCACAAGTAATTACTGTTATCTTAATTGATATATTAATCTTTTGGCTATCACAATTCCCTAATAAAACACACTATGCACAAAGTTCATCAGACTACACAGATGCGTTTCACTACTAAGTGTCTATCAGAATTTATGCAGCAACCACATAGCTGTATCTGTCACAATAATTCTTTGGAAGTCTCACAACTGGTTGGTGCTACTGAAGCCGTCCCAAGTGAACATAATCACCTGAGACAGAACTAGAAACATACCAATTGGGCAGTAAGTTCCCAGCAAAGTTCACTTTTTATATAATTGCTACAATCCTTACAAACATTAAAACTGGCAAACCATTTTTTACTGACCAGCTGGTGGTTAACAGAAGACTCTCGTTTGAACAAAATCTTCTTTGTCCACGAGGGTATCAAAGCAAACAGTGAATGGCTCCACTGATCATCTGAGGCTGCAGAAGTCAAGAGCTGGTGAGGGGCTTCACTCACTTGAATGACCAGAGGTAAGGGCATTGCTGAAAACCAAGGCAACACTCTGCATTAGAGCTAAAGCTGGCTCCTGTGCGACAGCTGCTTGGTGCAGATTCCAGCCAGGGACGGGGCTCTGTGTGCACACAGTGACCAGCACGCTCTCCCTCAAAGCACTTAAAATCAGTATAGGCAACACGGACATGAGGCCAGACAGGAAACAGAAGTGGGATTTGTCCCACAGAACCCAGCAGGAGTTAGAACAAAACTGTTTCCTACCTAGGGAACTCACACATACCCCACAGAAAACTTCTTGCCATTTAAATGTAAAATGTCTAATACATGAATTGAAAGGTGTCAGCCTTACATCAACTGTTAATATTTTCAACACAAAGAAATTTTCAGCAAAGCATAAATAATTGAAGCACTCTCCAACGTGAGTGGCCTCAGTGCTAAGGGTATTCTGCTTCAAAGGTACAGGCTGCCAATTAACCATTAACCATGTCAATACATATTCAGAACAAAAGTACTTCTCAGTTGAGTAAAGGTCTCAGTTATGTTTCAGCTGAATTGGAGTGCCATCAAGTCAAACACTCCTCAATTTAGTAATTAGCAATATAAATGATAGCTTATACTCCTGTATTTTTATGAAAGATTTGTCCATGATGTCACACAAAACTACAAGAACAGTTTTGAAATCTTATTACTTTCATCTACTGAAGTGAAAGCACCTATGACATTCATACAAGGCGCTTATGCTAAAAATCAATAATTTATTATACTACATTGTCAAAAAGTAAAGATGCTGAACGAAGAGAAAAAATGTCATGAAAATTTCAAAATGATAGTTGGCTGTCTATGTTTAAAGTAGATACTTTTTTTATTCTTTACATAATAGTTCTCATTTATTACTGATTTTTAGATTCCATATTTTAATTATTAGCAATATATATTCATATGAACAAAAAATCTCATTGAAAAGCAAAGATTTTTGGCAAATAACATTTTTCTGTAAGTTTTCATTTTTAAAAAACCTATTATATGTTAATGAAATATGAAAAGCTGAAGATGGTTGAAAAGCTGAAGACAGTAAAATCTCATTAATATCGGAAGCAGCATTTTTTTGAAAAGACACTGCTTTGTTCGAAGAACAATACAGAGAAATACTGTTAGCTGTAAACAGGAGACATGCACAGAGCATTCAGAACTGGACCCTTAAAAGGAGGTTCTATAAAGGGCCTTGAAGCATTGATGCACATGAATCACTGAAAAGATTTCTGTTAACATAATGAATGAGATGCAGTCCTGCTTCTTACAGAACCCAGATGGACATGTGCACCTTGGAGCGTTTCACTGTCTTCCCATGCTGGAATAGCATGCTCTCTATTTGGGAGGGAGTGGTTTATATTGGACAAAATTGTGGATATACGGGCCAGGAAAAGCTAGCTGTTTATATTTACAATCAGTTGTAATTCACTTCTCTACGTTTTACTTAAATACTTAAACCACTGTTAAGCAACACAACAGACGGACTAATTTAGGGACTCTAAAAATAACAAGGTAAACTTGGTAAGAACAGTAATATGCTTCATGAAGTTCAACAAGGCCAAGTGCAAGGTCCTGCACCTGGGTCAGGGCAATCCCAAGCACAAATAAAGGCTGGGCAGAGAACGGATTGAGAGCAGCCCTGAGGAGAAGAACTTGGGGGTGTTGGTAGATGAGAAGCTCAACATGAGCCAGCAATGTGCGCTCACAACCCAGAAGGCCAACCACATCCTGGGCTGCATCAAAAGAAGCGTGGACAGCAGGTCGAGAGAGGTGATTCTTCCCCTCTACTCCGCTCTCGTGAGACCCCACCTGGAATACTGCATCCAGCTCTGGAGCCCCCGACATAAAAAGGATATGGACCTGTTGGAGCAGGTCCAGAGGAAGGCCACGAAGATGATCAGAGAACTAGAGCACCTCTGCTATGAGGACAGGCTGAGAGAGTTGGGATTGTTCAGCCTGGAGAAGAGAAGGCTCCAGGGAGACCTTATAGCAGCCTTCCAGTATCTGAAAGGGGCCTACAAGAAAGCTGGAGAGGGACTTTTTACAAGGGCATGTAGTGATAGGACAAGGGGTAATGGATTCAAACTGGAAGAAGATAGATTTAGGATAGGTATTAGGAAGAAATTTTTCACTGTGAAGGTGGTGAGGCACTGGAACAGGTTGCCCAGGGAAGCTGTGGAGGCCCCATCCCTGGAAGTGTTCAAGACCAGGTTGGATGAAGCTTTGAGCAATCAGGTCTAGCGGAAGGTGTTCCTGGTCATGGCAGGCAGAACTAGATGAACTTTAAGGTCCCTTACAACCCAAACCATTCTATGATTCTATGAATACCAAATGTCCTTTGGGATTAGAATTTTTCCAGGGTAGTCATATATGGTATATATATCTATTTCAAGACTAAGCAACAGGCCAAATCACTCACGATGACACCAGTGCTGAACCTTAAGTGCAGTACAGACTTGCTAGCTACCAGTCTGAGCCCACCTGGTCATGGCACTCCCCAGCATATCCAAGTATCATATTATATCCCACCTCTAATGGCTCTGAACTTATGTGCTGACTACTGAATCAAGCCTCTTTGCAGTTTTGTATAGATATATCCAAACATTGAAAAAGATTCATTTTATATTTGCTGTGTCTCATGTATTAATGCAATTGCCACCCCATCCTATGGAGGCGTAGCACCAATTTGTTTTCTTGCCAGACTACCAGAGATGCACTTTCCTTTATAGTGAACAGAAACCCTGACTGAAGACATGGAGCTTCTTTGTAGGGCTTCGTAAGAGTCAGAAGTCAAAATGACAAAATGTATGGGCACGGTTGAGCAACTATTGCCTTGAAAATGCTTCTTGTTTAGCAGATCATTTCCTTCTGTATTTTGAATGAGGGAGGTCAGCCAACAAGAAGGGAGTAATTGCTTCATAAAATATCTTTTGTTCTTGTGCCCTGTGCAGCATGACATCTCCATCAGCACACCCAACTGCACTTTTCATGTGACAGCAAGTCCTGATACTCCCCTCTGGAGAGTATCAAGTCCACAGTAACCAATTTAATTAACTGATCATGTTCTTTGACTCTCAATAAATCTCTGGATTACTAATTACACAGATGAGTCTGTTTTCAAGTTGTGCTTTGTCATCACTTACAATCCCAAGATAATGTGCCCCGCTCCCAGCAGAAGTCTCCAGGCATGTTATTCGGCTGCTCCATCATCAGTAATTGGAGGTTGGGGATTTTGCAGGTTCTTGACATTATGTTAAGCAGCCTCAACGTTGATGATGATTACAAGGATACTTCTGAAAATTCACTTGTATCTTCCTAGCACTCACGTTTTGCTTAAATAGATTCAATCAGTGTGACTCATGTCCATACAGCAACATGTGCCACTGCGTTCCTCCAGATTTCTTCTCATCCTTCTTATTAATTTTTAACAATATATGCTGTTTTATAATACCCTGGTTTCCCTTGCCAGTGAAGCAGCACTTTTCTATCTCATTATTTTTGTAGTATTGGCTGTCAGTTAAATAAAGTAACTTTTTCCTGATCCAGATATATTTAACTGTCACCAGAACATTATACAGCTCAGTCCAGCTGACCTACAAGAACATAACTGCTTTTCCACATAACTTGCTGCATACTCTTACCATCAAGACAACATAATTATATTTATCAATTCATTTGCTGTCTCTTTTCAGATAACGTCCTGGATGGATTGTAGATGGCTGATGATTGCTTGAAAAGCTGGATGCTGAGTATCTGAGAAAGGACGGTATAGGAATAACACATTTTGTGGTTTTCACGTCTATTCTAGATTTCCGTTCTGAAATTGCCTTTTTTTAACAAATAGCTTCATCTGAGGTTGGAAAAGACTAATACTTGACTCCTGAGGCCTTTCACTAACAAGCATCAAGCTTTCTTTTGGATATCCCACTGCTCAGAAGTGTGAGCACACCATTGTCTGTGCCCCTTCAGAAGTGCATCCCAATTCTGACACAGACTCTGCCATCTCCTTGTTCCTTCCACTCTCTTTTCTTCTTCAGCTTCAATCTTTGCCATCTTTCTGGCTGTTTTCAGAAAAGCCATTATCGGAGCTGCATGGTCTTCACTTCCATTAGTTTCTAAATGGAAACAATTCCCACTCCTTTTCAAAAGGGAAACTTTGCAAAGCAGGGGAACGGTTTCAGCTTTACACACAGCCCAAACAGCCCCCTCTCAGCGGGGCTGGCCAGGCTGCCACCAGGCACTCCTGGAGTACAACGCCTCAGGCCAAAACACTTCCCAGCAAGCAAACCAGCAGAGCATGACGCTTCATCTGGGGCTTTCCTGCAAACATCTCCAAAGATGCCAAGTGAAACAGTTCATCAAAGGCAGTAATTTCACTTTCGAGATGTGAGACAATATCACCATCTTTAAGATGAAATTGTCTTTGTTTTCCTTGATGACACAAATCAAACATTCCACATTTTTACAATGTATTATCCAGTTGTTAAATATTTTATCTTACTTTTAATTAGCACATTACTAAAACGTTTTCCCATTATTGAATCCTCCATAAAGACAATATAAACAGATATGCCAGAACGTCTTAAACTGCATATTCCTAGCTAGTTACAGTGCTGGTAGGTTGACTTTCAATTACAAAATGAAAACATGAAAGTAAATATTAATATAGCTGAAACAGCTGGAAGACTGGTGTAACATTTTACCACTCACATTACCACAGCATTCACTCAGTCCCACATATGCACAGCGCCACAACAATATGAAATGACAAATGCTCAGTTTATCAGAATAGTCTCTGCTATTTAATGCTGTTCAATTTTCTTTGCTATTCTCCCCTAGTAGTCATTTGCTGCTCTTCAGTTGGTGCACTATTGCTTTGGGTGACGACCCTTTGGTCCTCCGGCAGCCACACTCAAGGTACACACAATACACCCAGGAAGGCGAGCTCCCAGTTCCCAGCTCTCACTGCATTCGCTTGCTGCTCAGGGTGTGCAAATACAGAGAGGATCCAACCTGGTACAAAACACACCTACCGCGTGGTGACTGTGGTGACAGTGGGTCTGCATTCATATGGGCTGGGGCTGGAAGGATGGGTATCTAAGAAATGTCCTCTGTTTGTGGTCAGCATCCTGTCCTTTGCTAAGAAATCAGTTTTGTGGAACTACAGGGACCTTCAGTGCTAAAGCACAAGCCTGCACCACTGAACTAAACGGGCTGAGTCCTGAACGTGTTAGTGGCACAGATGGACGACCATTAGAAGGCTAAGTGTAACACTGCCATACCTTACTTGTTCTTGATAGAAGTTAACGTGAAGATTATTCTTGGCCATAACAATTAAACAGGATGATATAAAATTAAAACAGTGCTGCAACAGGTTTGCAGCAAAGACTCCAGTATGTCTTTACGGCTCCTGTACCTTTACAACACATCCTAACCTGCCAAATTGCAGTAGGAAAGTGAAGACAGACAAGTTCGTGAAATGTCAAGTTCAGAATTAAAAATTACCTGACACTGAGAGGAAAAAAACCAATTTAACTAAGACAGTCATTCTAATTCTTAGCTCTCGAGGGCTGCATATTTCAAGTCCCACATCTGCAGTCTGACTTGCTTTCCCCCAGAATTTATCAGCAAAGCTTAGAATAATCTTGCTTTATTTCACTGGGGAACAAAAGAGTTAAATATACTTGCTTGCTATATTTTTGTTGTTGTTCTGAATTATTCCCTGTCCTAAAAACCATCCAGGATACAAGATCCAATTTGAAGTCCTTTCAATTACACACAACAATGCACAGGCAAAGGTAGTAATTTACTGTATTTCAGTTTTGAATGTTGCCATTAGCTTTCCTTGTTACAAAGTCAAAGAAACTCTGGGCATCAACAAGACAAAATAAACCTACTTTCCAGGCCTGTTTTGAGCAAGGCAGAGCAGACTTGAACATAATTCTACAAAATCCATTGTGTTCCCCAATCACAGGGCTATTCTGGGATTGCTTTTTTCTCATCTGATCCAGAAACAAAAAGAAAGAGCTTCCAACAGAAACCCTGAGATCAGTGTGCTGCCACAAACCATTTCACTTCAGCACACTGCCATTTTCCATGACAAAGGTTTTATGCAGAAGTTCCCATCTTGCTGCTTTCACTGAGAACTTCGTCAGTAAGAAATAGTCTAGTACCTTGATTAAGCAAACCACTAAAAACTTAGCTTTAATTATGTTAAAAATTCACGTTTATTAGAATGGGACAATTCTCAGTTATAAAATCAAGCATACAATTCAGTGCTAGTAGCAGCCCCTCATTTAACACGTATATTTACCTACTAACAAAATGGCAGTTTCAAAGAATCATTTAGGTTGGAAAAGACTCTTAGGATCAACAAGTCCAACCATTAACCTAACACTGCCAAAACCACCACTAAACCATGTCCCTAAGTGCTACATCTACATGTCTTTTAAATACTTCCAGGGATGGTGACTCAACCACTTCCCTGGGCAGCCTGTTCCAATGCTTGACAACCCTTTTGGTGAAGAAATTTTTCCTAATATCCAATCTAAATCTCCCCTGGCACAACTTGAGGCCATTTCCTCTTGTCCTGTCGCCTGTTACTTGGGAGAAGAGACTGACCCCCACCTCTCTACAGCCTCCTTTCAGGTAGTTGTAGAGAGCAATAAGGTCTCCCCTCAGCCTCCTTTTCTCCAGGCTAAACAACCCCAGTTCCCTCAGCCGCTGCTCCTAACACTTGTTCTCTAGATCCCTCACCAGCTTCATTGCCCTTCTCTGGGCACGCCCCAGCACTTCAATGTCTTTCTTCTTGTGAAGGGCTCAAAACTGAACACAGTGTTCAAGATGTGGTCTCATCAGTGCCAAGTACAGAGGACAATCACTTCCCTAGTCCTGCTGGCCACACTATTTTCAACTGCTAACAAAAAGAAAATGTGTGTCAAAATCCTCCTACTGCCCCACTTTAGCAACAGAAGCTTCTTCTAAACTAAATAACTGCATGCATTTCCTCTCTCCGTGGATGGTATATCAATAACATGTAACCCATCAGAAAGCAAGATGCGAGCAGCAAAGACGACATTGAATAAATACAGGAAAAAAACAAGGAAGCTCAGCAAATCTCAATTATTTGCTTTCATATTTAAATTAATAAACTCATTTGTGAATTAGCCATGGCACAGGGCAAAGAAATTAGAGGTATCTCACTAGATGACTGCTTCAGAGCGTGTAATTTCTTGGCAAATGCATGTCATGAAATAATCTCTCGGGGAACCACAGCCATGGGGGTGGTGGTGGTGGTAGGGGGTCTATTTCAGACATTGCATTGCCCCTGTTAACGTGCTGTATGAGGATGTCATAACCTTTCAGGATACTGACCTCCACTACACTTGGCTGAGGTAGCACTCTATTTTATACACATATAAAGAAAATAAAGACCAGAGACTCAGAGAAACTAAGTGATTTGTTCAAACATACACAAAAAGCCTGTGGCCGTCAGCCCTCACACACAGCTCCGCCAGGATGTAAGGGACTTCTCAAAGTATCAGGGTACCCTATTTCAATCAGATTAGGCAACAACAACTGGAGATGCTTGGTGTATCTGAGATCAGTGACAAGTATACTCGATACCCACTGCAAATAGTAATAGCATCCCAGCAACACTTCCAGACCGCCTACGTCTATGAGTCTTTAACAACGTGGTCCAAGACGAAGTGTATTATTGTAATTGCAGAGGTCTTTGCAAATAGCTTCAAGAGTAGGTATTGCAGCACTGTTAGTAAACACATAGAGATTAAGTTAGCTTCTGAGAAAGAGCAAGGTCTTGATCAGCTTTAAGTAATATGGGTTTTCCACAACACTGGGAACGCTGGGCATCAGAGGGTGCTCCCCTACGTCATTACGTTTAATGAGGAAAAAGGGCTCCTCCTGAAAACGATTCAGAGCAGGGTATGAACTAAGGTCTTCTCACAGCAGCTCCGCTCTAGATGAGCTGTTTAGGGAGCTTAGAGCACCCTTGTTCCTAACCTCTGAGCAAACACTGCCCTGTAGCCCAGGATCAAGAGTCCCACTGACGACAGTGCACCACCAGGGTGCAGCTCCAGTCCCCTGCCCACCTTCACACCCATGCCCTGGGAGTCCTGGGACTCCCGCAGTGCTGAAAAGCGAGAGAAAACAGTTACATACCTGTCATTTCCAGACATCCCATCTCTTTTTGAAGCCACAGATTATCTTTAATAACCTAAAGTTAACACAGAATAGAGCAATTATAAAAAAGAACTGTTTTCATAAATGTCCAACATTGAACTCTTGCGCTGAATTTACGCTTTACAATTAGACAGAAGCCTGTTCCACAAAGCCTTGAGTTTCCCAAAATTAACCACCAGAAGAGACACAACACGGCTCTAGAGGTCTCCCACAGCTTGTCAAGCAGTACAAAGCTCTGCTGTCTCCCAGTATGGCTGTGCACGCTTGGGGCTCAAACTGTACTTACACTTCATATTATCAGGCTGAGCCTCTGCACAATAGTGGAGCAGAAGGGTTTCCTATTAGTTTGTTCTTATAAAATAATCTTTCTTTGTCATTTTCAAAGACAGATTTGAGGACTCAAGAAAATCCGATCACTAAGAGTCAGCAGGAATGTGTCCAGATTAGATGATCAAGTGTACCGACATTATGTTCATTTTTCCTTTGGAGCATTACACGGAGACTTTCAAATGGACCACAGGCTAAAAACTGCAGCTTATGAGGCAATCCGTGACAGCCTCCCATCTGTGCCCAGACCGCAGAGATTGCTACAGAAATCACAGCTCAAACATCAGCAAAAAAAACCTGTTTTTAAGGATTGTTAATGCCCAGTGTTTTGATCAAGATGTAGTAGTCATACAAGCAAGTTTTCATTTAATAAAAATGCTTCCTTGCAGGAGATAATACAGAGTTAGGAATGCTGGCTGATTAACAGCGATCTCCTAAGTCTGCTGAGTGACATGACCCACCCTTGCTGTTTCTGTTTGCTCCCAAGCACTGCATGTGAGTAATGTTAAGCACTGATTTATGTCAACACCACTGTTACAGTACAGCAAGGCAGGGGCAATTTTCTTCTTTGCCTGCTCGGGGAAGCCATCACTTTGATTACTGCTAGAGCCGTAGCTTTAGTTAACCGTGTGTGAAAATAGTTCTTACTTCAGATAGGGCAGTTTTCCTCAACACAACAGAAAATGCAAGACATCTCACAAATTTGGATGCAGCAGGAGCCCGGGGTTTTACGTGGACACTGCCCTGGAAAACAAGGATGTATGGGGCTGGAGGCAGCTCTTGTGGAGGAGAAAGACAAACAGAGGAACGAACACAAGTGGGAACACAGAGCACACTCTGAGCAGCCCTGGGGATGCAGCTCTGGGAGACCTCAGGAACTGAGCTCTTCACCAGGGGCTATTTGCAAATACCTTGTTGTACAGATCTCCCTGCACTCTGGAATTCTTGTACGCAAACTCAGTTATGCCTAAGGTCTCTAATGCCATCATTCATTTTTTCTTATTGGTTAAACAATCTATATGACCCTGAATTTTCAGTAGCCAAGCATCTCAAGAAGACAAAAAGATAACAACAGGAAACTCCAGTGGTAAACTTAAACAAAAAAAATTGCCTGGTGGATAGATATATGTATGTATGTATTTCCATATATGCATATGTAAACGCAGCAATAGAAATCACATGTTAAAAGGGAATTAACCTTTGTCAGATATTCCTAGAGCAGTCTAGGGCCCTATGTCATGGACCAACCTTGTGATTCAGATGGTATGTCTTAAACAGCTTGTTTCAAAAGGGAGCTGACTGCAGGGAGAAGCAAGTCCTGTGACAGCAGAGCAGCGCCTTCTCCTCTATCAACTCCCCTGGAGCAGCAGAACTCCTGCGCCTGCACCACCAACAGGTCACACCTCAGTCACTCACCCCAGACCCCCTTCTAGAATTTTCAAGAACGACTGCACATGCCCAACAGTGCTCCTCCCCTGGGAGGAACACCAAGCACCAAAATCTATAAAAGACAAAAGGGATGCAAATCTGTGGGCCCTCACCATTGATTAAAGCCGGAATTGTGACATTGCTGGACATTGCAGGGTGGTGCTATCTGACTTCCTCTTCTTCTCTGTATTTTTCTCTTCTAATGTATATAGTTATATGTTGTAAGGATTGATTAGTTAACTTGCGAAGTTACAATTTCCCCTTCTCCCCCTTCCCTTCAGTTAATTGACTTGCATAGGGGGCAACAACAACTAGAGCTTTTCCCATAGAGCTATATATACACCTATAGCAGTGTGTATACTCAATAAATACTCTAATTGGCCGTTTGGTGTTCTTTCACCTTAATTTACTCCAAAGGGATCTTAAGCTTTACATGACCTCTCGCACTACCCAGGGTAGCTCGTCAACCAGGCTGTGAGTCTATCTGCATTAAGGAAATGTGTACCAGTGCACTAAACGGATGTAGTGACACTGGTGTAAAACGCTGATGAAAATACCAAACAGCAATCACAGAATGGTTTAGGTTAGAAGGTACCTTAAAGATGATCTAGTTCCAACCCCCCTGCCATGGGCAGGGACACCTTCCACTAGACCAGGTTGCTCAAAGCCCCATCCAACCTGGCCTTGAACACTTCCAGGGATGGGGCATCCACAGCTTCCTTGGGCAACCTGTTCCAGTACCTCACCACCTTCATAGTGAAAAATTTTTTCCTAATATCTATTCTAAATCTACCCTTTTCCAGCTTGAAACCATTGCCCCTCGTCCTATCACTACATGCCCTTGTAAAAAGTTTCTTCCCAATATCTAAATCTACCCTATTTCAGTTCGATGGTCTATTACGTTAAATGTTGAAATCTTGTTTATAAATATAAATCCCAAATATTACTGTTATGCATTATATCAGCATATATATGAATGTGAATGTTAAACGTGAACGGTTCCTTTGTAAATAAGCCGTAACAAAAGCAGACAGCTGTCTAAGCGTGCATAAAGGCATACAGAAAACGTAGCTTGCTAGCTAACAAGCTTTATTTCCGGCTTCCTAGGAAATCGGTGTACAAATGGCTCCTGATTTCCACAGACTCCAGGCATTCGTTCATCTGTGGTTTTACAACAGCTCATGTAAAAAAATCTACAGTGTTGCTATGTCCATGTGTGTCAACTACAAATGACATGGCAGGACTCCTTGCTTTGTCTTCTGCCTTATCTGACATTCAGTTCTCAGTAGTCTGCACTGGAAAATATAGTCTGGATGTTTGGTACAATTCTTCCACTCTGTTGCAGAGTGCATCTGTAATACCAGAAGGCATCACGAGGGGCTCCGCATCGGCAAATAGTGCCAATTCTACTGGCCAGTACTCACATCATGCTTCAAAAATAATTAATTTAATGCAGTAATATTGCCAGCAGACATTTTCCCAAGTTTTACATCAATTTATTGTTCTGGTGGAAAAATAAGGTGGTGGTTTTGTTTTGTTTGGGTTTTTTTATTATTTTCCTGCGATACTATTTCCTGCTGATTAGTCTTTTTGTAACTGCACCACAAACCGTTGTTTGTGTCTCCCTCCATTCCCCACCGCGCAGTCTCAGGTATTCTCCACATGGGCAAAAGGAGACGTTGACACGTTTTGAGACAGCTTGATAGATACATACCTAGATAAGGAGAAGGAATGACAAAGAGAAGCCATAACCTAAACTGCTAGTGGCACTCCTAATAGTGGGCTGACACCAGTGGGCAAGGGTGCTGTGACGAGATCAAAAAACCACCAAATGCCTCTGCTCAGGAAGAACAGCAAAGCGGAGCCACTGTTGGCATGTGCGGTGGCCCCGCCACGCCGACCCTTGCCAGCTTTTCGGGCCGTCGCCCCCAGCCCAATTGCCTGGGAAGCCCCCGCAGCTCTGCCGGGCCACCGCTCCTCCAGCAAACCCCGCTGCGGGGGCTCGCTGCGGACGCCTGGACAGGGCCTCTCCTTCGCCCGCCATCAGCCGCCCCGGGCCCGCGGACCCGCCGTGCTGAGGCGCTGACCCGCCACCCGCGCAGCGCCCCGCGGGCACACCGCCTTACCCCAGCCGCCGTCTGACCGCAGGGCTCCCGGGGCGGGTCCGGCGCCCCGGCCCCCTCCGCGGGGCTCGGCGGAGGGCGGACCCCGGCCCGGGCGCGCCAGGTGACCGCTCCGAGGGGCTGTGGGGGCGCGGAGGGCCCGCCGGGCAGCAGCACCAGCAGCAGGCCGGCCAGCAGCCCCTGCATGGCAGCGGGCGGCCCCTCCGCGGGCGGGCAGGGCGCCGCGGAGACTTTCCAGGCGCTGCCCCCGAGCCAGGCCGGGCCTCAGCCGCCGCATCCATCCGCCATCGGTCTCCTCCCACCGCGGCGAGGGCGGGGGGCGGGCGGTGGAGGGGCCCCGAGCAGCGGGACCTCCTCTCCCCTCGCCTCTCTGCAGGCCGGGCCGGGCTCGGCCCGATGGCGGCGGCCGGGGGCTGCCTGCGGGCGGTGGGGCTGCAGTTCTGGGCTCGCTCGCTGCAAGCGCTGCCCGCCTTGCTGGCCCCCGCCGTCCTGCTGGGGCTGCTGCTGGGCGCCGCCGCCGCCGCCCTGCTCTGCCGCTGCGCGCTCGGGCCGCGCCGGCGGAGAGAGGTACGCGGGTGGGGCCGGCCGGCGGGCGGGGGGTCAGGCAGCCGGCCTTCCCCGCTGCCTTCCGCCGCGGGGAGGCTCGGGCCTGTCGCAGGGTGAACAGCTTGGAGGAGTCAGGACTGGGTTGTGAGGGGCGGAGGGCCCGGGGGGCGCCGCCGGCTCGGCTCTGGCCGAGGCTGCCTGAGCTGGGCCGGGAGCCCCGGGCCGGCCCCGGGCGAGCGACGTGGCCGCTGTGCTGTGCATGGGTGACTCTCTGCGGGGCTGGGGCCAGACCGGTGGTGCGTGGGGAGCCCCGTAATTCGTGGCACAGCTCTGTTGGAAAGGATTTTACTACTTCCTTCATTTAAAAATTTACTGAAACAAACCGGTTGACTCAAAAAAAGAGACCAGTTAAAGTATTTACGCGTTCTGAATATTGCCCTACTGGCCTGTGCCTTTAACATAGACGACCCACTAGTTGCTTCTCGAAGCCATCGCTTCTTGTACAAGGCTGTGTTCCTTTTGGGGGCTAATGGAAGATGTACCTGGCTTGCAGAAACTTTGTGAGATAATTGACAATAAACACTAATTTCCATGCTAAACCAATAAGAACAATCCGATTTCCAAAGCATTTTACAAACTTTTCCAAAGTTCATTTTACAAGCAGCACAAGCAGAGTATTGGTACTAATCCACAGCAGTAACTTTGCACTGAGGGTGCACGCATATGTACCCGAGAAATAAAGGAGGCAGAACACATCTGACAGTTTGCTTGATGCAAAACTAACAGGGTTTTCTAAAGCATGTGATTTTCTTAATAACATACCTGCCTCGCTGATTTAAGGGCTGCGGTGGATGGTTCATAGCTCTTCATTACATAAAGTGTTTGTTTGGGCTCAAGGATTGCAGAGGTAGTACCTGCCTGCAGAAGCGCTACCGGGCAGATATGTTTTCTGAGAATTGTTATCGACTTCTGCTTCTTTCTCCCATTGCATTTAGTCCCAGGTTGTGCGGGATTGACTGGATATAGCAATGGCTGGCGCTGGCGCAGCTGGGAAATCTGGAGCCCTGCGGAGCGCTCTGCCAGCCTGCAGTGGGGGTCTGGTTTGGCTTGGTTTTTAACCACACCTTTTTTCAGCTATAACAGCTCTGCTGCGTGTATGTGTCTGCTAGTGTTGATCGTCATTAAACATGACATAAGCGAAGAATCCTCTTGCTCCCAACTGCTTTTAAGTAGGAGGTTTCAAACTGTTTGAAGCCATGCTTTAGCCTAGTAATGGAGGCACTTCAAATGCTGGATCAATGCATCCTGTGTGAGTGCAAGCCTCTCTGATTCAATTGCTCATTTTCCCTGTCTTAATAGATGGTATCTTTATTGTACTGCCACTACCAACTCAAATATAGCCATGTACAATTTTATCCTGTATGTCAGTTATGTCAATAGGGAATAGAAGCTGTCAGTTCTCTTTGGTGCAGATCTTCAGAGGCATTTAGGTGCTTAAATGTCATTAAGATCAGTGCTGCTGTTGGAAAAGAGTTGCGTATCTTGAAAGAAAAACAAACTAACTGCTGGCACATACAGAGCACATTGCAGGGTGGACAAGTTGTATCCTATGGGTCTGAGTTCCCAAATCGAACAGGGCCACCTTAGGCTGTCTGTGCCTGTTCCTTGTTTGTACTGTCTGCCCCACGGATGCTGTGGAGCATGTGTATAGCAGGTACTGAACTGCACATATGACAGCCTTCTGTATCCAACATAAAAGCAGGGATAGTTTACTGAAGTATGCCATATTCCTTCCCAAGCAGCTGAGTTATCCTTGCAGCAGGAGCAGGGCAAGTGCCTGGAGTCTGAAGCAGCCACAGGCACTGCGATAAGCCGCCGGCATTTGTCACTCAGCCCTAATTAATCACTATTCTGTAGATCTCAGCCTGAATCTGTGGGGGTTGGATGCATGCAGTTAAATGTCATATTGGTTTGATGATCTACGCATAGGATGCACTGGGATAGTTTTCAGAAGAAACCTTTACCATGGTAACTTCAGACCGTGTAGTGTACTGTAATACATTTCTGTCGATAATGTACTCCTGTTAGAGTATGGTGTTGCCTGGAGGCTCTTGTGGCCCTTTGGGATGGAGCTTGTCTCATTACGGTATTCTGGTAGATTAGCGTGATGAAGTGTTGCGGTAATTACAGTTAGACTTCGTTTTATTCAACTTCTTAATGCTCTAAAAGGGGAGCTCAGTAGGGCTTCAGTTGCAAAAATAACAAAGGACAAAAACAAATGAAGAGGAAGGCGATGAGATTAGAAATGTTAGCAGGAAAGAAATGAATCCTAGAAAAAGTTAAATACTTCTAAAATGATAGTGGTAGAGATAAAAAGGAGTGAAAATGAATACTGGATAAGTGTGAACATTTGGAGAAACAAGTTGAGAAAAACAAATTCTTAGTTTGGAATGGCTATGGTGTGAGGTACAGTGGTGAACTGAACGTGGCTACTTCCGCAAGTCCCAACCACTCAACCGAGATTTTGTGAACTTCTGATTGGGGACAAATAAGTGACGAGATTGCTGAGAGAGACTTGTAGTTGTTCTTTTGTCATAAGTAGATTTTTAGGAACCAGCATCTGCAATTCACCACGTCTTACAGGCTAACACAAGAATATAATCTGTATTGTTGAGCATCTAAGTTCCAGAGAGGTGATAGAGGCAAGTCATAAGGAATGAAATGTTTTCAAAGGCTGGGCAGTTCTCTATATTCTGAGGAAATGGACTACTTTATATACCAGATGGCCAAATAATGCAAGGAGAATCTATCCACAAGAGAGTTCCATGCATAGTGGCTGCAGCCATATCATTAGACTACATCAAAAAGCAGTCAATGGATTGAAAACCTGAAAAGTAATTTAAAAAGTGGTCAAGGTAGGGTGGCTGCCATCTTTTCCTTCACTAAATAAATTCCTTCCTTGCAATGCCGTGTTCGGATGGATTGACCAACATTAGTGTTATTTTTTGGTCTAGCTAATGCACAGGGAAGAGCGTGTGCAGCAGGAGGTTTTGTTACCGCACAGTCTGTGTCCGTACTAGCAACTCTCTGTGTTTATTAGGGAAGTAAAGGCCAATGATACAGGCTGCTTTTGGGGAAGGACGATGGTAAACATTTTCTGATGGTTATTTCTTCCTGACAGGAACTTTCCCACACATAAAGCGTCATCTAGGAAGTTTTTCTCATAGCAGGGGAGCAAAAATACTCATTGTTCTCTTCATTGCAGGCATTTATAGACAATTTTAGTTAACTTGCTTTAATTGAGAAGTTTGAACTCAGACCATGAGTTTGACTCCATAGTCTGTAGTAAGACGTTTTGAGAGCAGATGGATTGATTTGACATGTTTACAGCCTCTTACAGCTTTTCAGATCAAAATTCTACATCCGGACTGGCAAATCAAGTTCATAAAGTTCATTAATTTTAATTATTCCTTCCTGAATATGTAAAATTCTCATTCATTTTCAGGTTGTATTTTTCCAAAATTTTCAGCTAATACTGAAATAATTTTCAGGATGGAGGCATGAATGTATCCAGACTGCTGTCGAAGATGTTTCCAGTGAATCTGCATAATCTCAGTGTTATATTTTATCTGTTTTCTCTCATAATTTCAGAAGGATGATTCACAGAGACTTCTGGAAAGCTTCAACTCTGATGAAAAAGAGCACACACTCATGAAAAGTAAAGCAGAACCCTATACATCAAAAGAGGAAATGGTGCTGGAGGTAAAGCTCTGCTCTTGTCAGTGGATGTCCATTTTGCTGCATGTAGCAACGAGCACATTCAGGGCCTGGTCCAAACTGTCTCAATTTTATTGGGTTTGGAGTTGAGCCCTTAAAAATGTTCAGAAAAAGCGTAAGAAGGAGAGTGGGAGTTGATGGCTGCTTATGAATGCAACGATTTCCGGCATCCATTCCCCTTATGAATTCCATTGCTCTTGGGGGATTCTTTTTGGATATTTTAATCAAGATCCTGAATTCTTTTTGGACAGGGGCTTCATTGTTTTTGTCTCTACATTGTCTTTAATTTCAGAAGGCTGATGGGAAAAGTTAACACTATTGACATACGAAGAAGTTCTTAAGTACTGAAATCAGTGCTGATAGTTGATAGTGGATTCTTTCCTGGAGAAGGAGATTTATTAGAGAAATTTTGACAGTAACAAAGTTCCCTCATCAGGTCCGATCTGGAACAAGTACTTTTTTTCTAGAGCATCCTTAGAGGCTACAGCTCTCAGTTAGACTGAGTAGATCAATGGAGGGAGAAAGAATAAATGAAGTAAAATGAGTATGTTTGCAAACAGCAGCATCTTCAATGGCTTTCTCACATAGGAAGTTCTCCCATCAGGTATCAGCTGAAGATACCGTGCAGAGTTCAAATGACCACAAGTACTGAAACAACACTGTGGTGAGCTGGGATTCAAGGACAATTAGAGAAACAATTTGGAAAGAAAAGTAGGGGAAGGTGTAAACTTAACATGCCCTCGATCAAAAGTTCCAGTAGCTATTTTTTTTGGTGATAATCTCAAAATAACTTGAGAACCAGTTCTACCATGTAGTTGTTAGATCACTGCATTTTACCCAAAGGTAATTTGACTGCTTTTGGTGAAACTAAGGGTTCTGAGTTAAACTGCACATTTGAAAAACCATGCAGTTCAGCTAACTTATTCAGTCTATTATACATAAATTAAATACATACAGAAAGTGTTGGTTAAAGCTGGTGCTTAGCTTGTAATGAGAACTGGTTTCAAGACAAAGAGAAGGTAAACGTTATTGTAAACATTTTACTGTTGGTTTAAATCCTGACAGGTAACTAATCTTCATTTCAGTTTTGTGTTCAGGAATTGTGACAGACCATGGTTGGTCATTTTGCTTGAGTTAAAGTACCGCATAACAAGTGAGCATGGATTGGATTCTCTTTTGGAGTGTAAATCCTGTGGGAGAACTTATGCAATGATATAACTTTATGCATATCACTAGTTCTTTTTAAATGGGATGACGGTCTTTTAAAGGTGTTCATTCATAACTGCATAAATTTCCCCAACACATTAGCTCATTTATAATACATTAAGAAGTAACCTTGTTATTTGAGGGGACTTTCTCCCACCTACTTATCTAACTACTGAAGTTATTTTTTTTTCCCTCTTCATTTTTTCCAATTCCCAGAGTCTTTTGCTGTTACTAGCATCAAATTGACAGTTCATGAAGAAGCATAGATGGAAAAGGCTTTTAGTTAGGTTAGAGCGCTTCAGAAAAACAGGTATTTTCATTCTGCGGCCTTCCACATTGCAATAATACCGTAATTACAGTATTGACAATGACTGTGTATCACTCCTGCCTGCTGAGAAGCAGGATGTGCGGCTTCTGTCCCTGTACTGCAGCAGTGGGGCTGCTCAGTATGAGCAAGCGTTTTCCATGCAGACCCTGTGTTTTTAACTTTATCAGTAAATCCAAAACTGACTTCTGGAAGTAAGTGAAATGGAGATGAAGAGGTGCAATGATAAAAGAATCTAATGAATGACGTAGTTTGCTCTTCTCTTCACATTTCTATTTTCAGACTCTATTAGTGCTTTGATATTTCCTAGAAAAATCTGTATAAAGAAAATTGTGTTTTGACAAATCAGATTCTTTCATTTCATATAAAAAAACCCAAAAAAGTTAGAATAGGAAATCTCCTAAAGCTTGGATTTAAACATTCTGTCTGTTGCTTATAGCCAACCTTTTATTAAGCCATACGTAACCTCACAAAACAAAGCTGATTATCCCATTGTTCCAACACATAAAGCAGTGGCTAGGAAAGGGGAGGAGCAGAAAGTCAGATTACGTGATATAGCACATTGTATGAAAAGAATGCGTGATCTATAAAAAGTCCTTTGGAAGAACATTGGTATTTTCTCTAGATTATAGGTAAGGGTTGTACTATAAAAGTTCTTCCTGGAAAAAATGATGACTAGTTTTGTTTGATCTATTGTTTCTTTATTTAAATTGGAAGTCAGAATTTATAGCCATGATGATATCTGTGGACCTTATCCTTTAGTAGTTTCTATTATTAAGATAGTTTCAGTCTCCCATGTGAAATCTTTAGTTGCTGCTAAAGGGGGTGAAAAATACCAAAATGAAAATAACTTGTGAATACCAGCTGTTGCCTGTTTTCCCTTGCAGGAGTAAAAACATTTTCGAGCAGTGGTAGTGAGAGAGTTCTCTTTTCTGGGTTTCGTACTCTGAATGACTCTTATGACAAGACTTCTTGTGCCTAAGCAGAAACAGTCAATAAAACTTAGTTATTGTCAGGAATTTCTAAGTTGTGTAACCAAAAGGCTCATGCAGTACTTACAGTGAGCAACCATCAGGTCTTCTACTGTTCCCAAATGGTTTTCTGTTCTTTTCCATGCAGGAAAGTGAGTCTCCTCTGAACAGTAACGTCACGGCATTTGCGTTAAAGGCAAAAGTGATCTATCCCATCAATCAGAAATTTAGGGTAAGGTTTCAGATTCTACTTGTAAAAATGAATGACAATCATTTTGTGTCAGAATAAATTGCGGAGTCAAGTAATGAAGAAAACTTACTGCCAATTTGCGTAATAGAAATCTTTCTTTGTTTATAATTCATTGACTGCGGGCTTATTCTGTAAGGCATCAGTGGCTTTCAGCTCCCCCTGAAACCTGCAGTTCTTTACATGGTGTCCAGTTAATTTTCACTGTAATCAAGAGACATTTTCGTCCCATTAACATTGATGGAAGTTGGGTCTGTCCAAGGAGGCATAAGAAAAACCCCACAAGTGTCTGCCGTTCAGTAGGAAAACATGCACCAAGCAGATAACCACAACAGAAGAATGCTTTTCCAGCCAATGCAGAAACCTGTCAGTATGATGAATCTTAATTTACGTGGGAACACTTTTGCTGTGTATATTGTTTAGTTTTTCACTTGAAAGCAAACACTGCAAATTGATGAGTTGTTTGTCTCCTTATTGTGTTGTATTAATTGACCTTCTAAATTTTCTTTGACTGTAGCCTTTGGCAGATGGCTCATCCAATCCGTCTTTGCATGAGAATCCAAAGCAGGCAGTTCTGCCTAATCAGGTCATGGAGACATCTACGTCAGGCAGCCTGGGATCCCTTAGCCAGGCAGACAAAGAGGACTGCAGTTCCTCCACAACAATACATTCCACAACAAGCGATGACAGATTTCAGGCTCGAGCCTTCCTCAAGGTGACCAGCTTCCCTGAAGTGCTAACGTGTGAGAGGTAAGCAGTAAGCCTGCCCTCGTGTTTGGTCATTTTCTAACAGGCCCCAGTGGTTTTCAGAACAATCTCTAAAGGTCTGGTGCGAACCAAAGGCTGAGCTTGAATACATACATTCACCACATACAGACAGGACTGTCAGCTTGTAATGCTAAAAAGTGGTTGGGGAGATTGAAGAAATGCATCATGTTGTATATTGAAAGTCAGTTTGTTCTTTATGCAGTTCTGGGAATCAGAACGTTGGCAAAAGCAGTCTCGTAAAAGGTGTATCACTGTTACAATGAGGAGATCCCTTTGTTTTGGCTTGTATGCTCAGTTCACACGTGCAGTTGCATGCTCGGCTGGGGATGGAGTCCTCTGCACTGTACAACATCAAGTCACACAACAGGTGCCTTGACAACAGCAGGTGGCAATGGTCTGTTCTCTCTGTTTTAATGGGAACTACTCATGTCATATTGTGGGAAAACTGTTCCTTTCTCAGAGACTCCAGTGATGAGCAGGTAGAGCTAATCAAAATGGATTATCAGCTCTGGTTTTCTGTCAGCTGCTCAATGGCAAGATACCCCTACATGAATACATACATGTCTGTATTCTCATTAGCAAGAATAAAAAAAGTTATATTTGTGTCGCTGTGGGGACTGGGGAAGGTACTAGAGATGAAGAATATTTTCAAAATGCCCACTCATTATGGCTGTTGTAATTTAAAGCTTTTTTTTCCTTTTGTTCTAGCCAGTCATGGCTATATTTACCTTGCCTTTTGCTAAAGGGAGCTGCCACTCCAACTTTGTTAAAGCACTATTTTGTTTTGCTAACTTTTATGTAGAGGTATTTTATCTGAAAGTGAAGGCAATGTAGAAATGAAGTGACCTGACTGCTGTTCTAGGGGTGATGCTTTTAGGAGAATTTAGTGATTAAATGAAACTATTATATGGCATTGCTCTTTTATGTGACCTTCATTTAGATTGATATTAACACTTTTTAAATCTTTGTTTTAGTTTTGATGTTAAGCTCTGCCTTTGCAGTCTCATTTTAAAAGATCTCATGCATCTTGATACTGAACTCAGAAAAGAAAAACATGTGGTAGGTACTCATGTCTCATTTATAGCTATTTGTTTTGACCATCTTAGTTGAGTATCAGTTTAGGAAATAACATAAACTACTGACTAGCTGGGAAGTAGTGTAGCAGAGTTGCATCTCTACTGTATTCTCTTTATTTTTTCTCTCTGTTCTGCATGTATATGAGCTTTGCAAAGGAGTAAAATGTAATGAAATATATTGGGCTGTGAAATACAGGCGGTCAGACTGGGTAATATAAACATTTGGTTTTAAACTTTGCTCCAGAGAGTAACATACGCACTTGAGGGTCATAAAATTAAAAAAGCTTGTGCATTGCAACTCGAAGGACTTAAAGCGCTTTGAATAAAATTGAAAATTCAGTTCAACTGAATCAGTACCATTGTCATATGTACAACAGTCCTGATTTTGTATGACAGAGGAATTAAGTTACCCATTTAAAACATAGATACCTAACTACATCAAGCCACAGTATCCAAAGCTGACAGAGAAAAAAACAAAGCAAAAATGGATGTATACAATTGTTTATGGTGACTAGTTATGATCAAGTACTGAATCATTACCATTACTGTGTTTTAGCTCAGTTAATATAAATCTGGATATAAAGCATATAGTTTTCTCCTGCCCTTCTTTCCTGACCTCTGTTTAGACAGACTGATCATTTCTGATAAAATTTGTTAAAGTCAATGAGAATATTTATGTTCTGGGATTTTCTGAACAAATTTCTACACAATCCAAAAGAGGAAGCATGAAAGTAAACCTGGAAAGTGACTTCTATTCTGGTAGGATTTATTCCCATTTAAGCAGATGAGGAGGGGAACTTGAGATCAGATTTCAGAAGGAAATTTAGCTTGACTAGGGAAGGTTGAAGTTGATCTCAATCATCCATTTGTAAATTAAGATAAGTTAACAATACAGCGATGTAATCACAGAAACACTGAGAAAATGAGCATTTGATGTAGTTTGTGGCCCACCAGAAATTACCGCAAAAGGCAGATGACTTTGACCTTTAGCTGAAGCTTTGAATATCTAGCAGGGGAAAAGGGGGGAAAAAAAAAATCAGTTTAGCGAATACTTTCTTCCTTTTCCACTCTGCTTTCTCTGATTTCAGAATCAGTCAGTCTTAGTGTCAGGCCTAGGAAAAGGAAACATAGCCTCCTTCTTCAGTGTTTTCCTGATATTTTTTTTTTCCCCTTTTTACAATATGTAGTATCTTGGTGTTCTGTGTTCAAAACTTGCTAAACTCTAGCCAAAACATTGGCAAGTGAGATTCAAACCATGGCTGCTTTACCATTTTTTCTTCTACTCAACTCTAATGATAATATACTTTTCAGATTTTGCTCAGCTGAAATGTTGGCTTCGATAACTGTTTCTATGTGTAAATATGGTTTTATTTAGGTTTTTATGTGTTTAAAGTGGGCAACTTCTGCATCATCTATTTTCAAGTACATGAGTAAACAGGCTGTTAAATTTCACATTTTTATCTTCACATTGGAAAATGCTGCAGCAGTTGGTAATGAAGTGAATTGTCTTCACACTGACACTCTAATTGAGGCAAGTGGAGAAGAGGTTAAGCAAAAATTACCCCAGTGTTCAAAACCAATTTTTGAAGACGCTAGTATTACAATTTATTTATTTATTTTTAAAAAACCAAAACCAAACAAAAAAAACCCCCACAGCTGGAAAACAGGTGTATTTTTGGTAAGAGCAGGTACGTAGAACTTGAGGAGGTTACTCTTGGGTTGTATATAAAAATGTTTGGTACTTCATTTGGCCAACTAAAGTTGAAATCATAGTAATGAATATGTTAGTATCTTTTAGTTTAGGGGTTTGTTAAACTTTAGAAAAATGGGCTTTATATTTTTAAGTCATCTGGATTTTCTCCAGTAAAGGACAGTTTCAAATGTCTCGGTCTGGTTACAAGGATATATGAGATTATGTCTTTGTCCTTGTTAGAATGTAACACCATCTTCTAGTATCTTACTGAAGTCAAAGCCAAAGAATTTTTCACAATAGAAGTACTGCTGACTTACTCATGATGTTTCTGTTATTTTGCTTATGATTCACTATAGTATCACTGATTTATTTAAATCAACAAAAGTTATCACAAAGATGTTCTTATGATGTTGAACAGGCATTTACCCTGGGTTTTGTTTCCTTCCTTTTAAATAGATGTTTATTCAGGTTCTCAAAATATACCTCACAGATTTTCATCGTAAAAAGAAGATTACTGATGATTTGTTCAAGAAGATCCTTTTAGTTCAACAAAATGTAAGTGTTTCTACTGGGTTAGTATTTCAGACCACAGAAAATAAGAGTTCATCCCACCAGTTGGTGCAAGCTGCCACAGCAGGCTATCTCACCTACTCCTTTTAAACAACAATGTTATTTGTAGACTATTTCAGAAGAAAGAAACACCCTTGTTAGTTGATTCTCTCCATTACCTTGTATGCATTTCCTCTTTGTTGTTTTATGAGGTGTTCAGGACAGCGATGTGTCTAATCTGTTAAGAATATAAGTATTTTGTAGTTGAATCCATTCAAGCAAACAGAACGTTGTGAACCTTACTCACTCAGATTTAAAAATTTCTAATTATCAGATATTTGTCTAGTCCCATGTATCATTACTGATAATAAAATAGCAGGAAATAAAGTACCAGAAAGAAACTGAAGGTTTTTTTTATGAAGGGGAAATATACTTATTTTCCTCTTTATTCTTTTCACTTCCATATACTTGTATCTGTTTTCCACTTCTGAACTAGATGACATAGGTTGACAGGCAATATGCATTTCAGGTGGAGTCACAATATTATTTTTAAGATTATTAGAAGGAAAAAAAGCTTTACAAAAGTGAGCAAAATACGGCAGCTGCTGGTTCCACTTTCCATTTTTCAGATTGTGGATCCAGAAAATTCTGGTTTGAGAGCCATCCCTGGAGAACATCTGGTCCAACCTTCTGTAGGAAGCAGAGAATAATATAAGGCTATCCAGGGCCCTGCCAAGCCAAGTCTTGAATATCTGCACTCAAGGAGACTCCCCCATTTCTCTGGGCAGCCTAGTCCAATATTTAATTCTTCTCACAGTAATGATTATTTTTTTTCTTACGAACAGATGAAATTTCACATTTAGGTGTTAAAGTCTATCAGCTTGCCGGCCCTAGTTGTTGAGATTTATTTTGTTCATAAAGTCTCACAATCTGTGAATGAATACCAGGAATCTCTGTAGTTGTACCTAGTAATTTATTTCAGAATGGATTTTACTTTAAAATGACTCCTCTGCCTTAAATCCTCAGGTTTAATATTAAAGTTGATGGTATTTGCTAAATGAAAAGTGAGATTTGGTGTGCAAATCCCTTTTTCTGATAGAGTTCTGGTAATGACTTCAGATTAGAAACACAGAGGTAATATAGATAGACACGTTTCCCAGTATAGTGTAACTCTTAAAGAGGCTTGACAGCATCAGCGTCTTCATGCACTTAACTAAGCTGCTGCAAGACAAAGACTAAATCTTGTTTGTTATATGCAGTAATTACTGGAGTAGGCCAGTTGTTTAAGTGTCAATATGGGATTCCTGTTGTCTTCTATTCTGGAGAGAAAGGTCTTGGGAACATGACAGCCTTAAGGGTGGGATATCACTTAAGGGATGAAGCTGATTATGGATACCATGTAAAAGAGGTGTTGGTAATAAGCAAAAGCATTAGCACTGGAAACTGCTGAGGATTGTATGATTTATCACAGACAGCATTTTCCTCTTTTAATTCTGCATTGTAAGAAAAATTGACGGGATTTTGATGAAATTGTTTGTGAAGCTTGTCAAAATACGGTTACGTTTCTTTAAGACATAGGGTATCAAGTTAATGCATGGATACCCCAAATTGTGTGGTGTTAAAAGTACATGCTTGTTACGTAAGGCGTGTTTCAGCAACTGAAGCATCATCCATTTCAGTACCAAGCTACTAAGTAAGGGCAGAAGGCTATGATTTGTCATTATTATTAACTTTCAGAAAAAATCATTCTGGTTTCAAAGGACTGAAAAACTTTAAAACCCATATCATCATGTAGCCTCTAATTTGTCCCTTATGAGTATTGCAGGTGCGTTCATCCATGTGTGCTAGCACTCTGCAGGAAACGCTGTCTGATTATCATATCTGGATAGTTCTCGGTGCTTTCAGTCCCAGCGTATACACTCATAGGTGCCATTTAAGATGGGGCACATGCATTAAAATAAAAATATTTGTGGATAGATTCAGAGGATTATTAGTATGAAATCTCATGGAACAGTGTTTACTAAAACTTGAATTCAGTGGAGATGGACAACAGTCTTGATCGTACTCACATATTAAAGGAAATGTCTGTATTTGTATTGAGTGTATTTCAGAGCTGCCATATATATACCTTCAGTTTTCTTTGCTTGCTGGAGGAGGTGCATCACCCAGAGACAGAACTTTCTGAACGCTCTTGTTCAGCTTCCTTAGCCATGAGCCAGAACTGACATACAAATTCACTCCCAAATTTAGAATTATGTCTGTTTTTCTGTTTAACAAATCACTTGCTTTGTTTTCCAGGATTTTGAAGAATTACAGAAACAACTTGACTCTAGGCTCCAGAATACTGAGATGTCAGGAGCCCATAATTCAGAGTACCAGACTCTAGAAGACTTAGAAAGGAAAGAAAGAGAATATTCTGAGCACATAATAGATAATGTAACTTTCTAATTTTTCTCTTCTAAAATTTTATTTTAGTATTATTCTTTTGATGGGGGATGCTTTTTTTTTTTTTAAACTATTGTGTTGACTAGTCCACAGTTAGTACTTTAGCTCCCTTTGGGAGCCAATGTGTTTTTTATGCAAACACTGTTTTATCACACTGGGTTTAGAGCTGAGAAGTGTCTGTTGCTTGTCAGATGGTAAGATTTATATCAAGCTAGGTATAGTGTGACTTTTAGGAATACTGTTTTCTTTTAGGAACCTTGTTTCTTAGGAATCATTGGGGTTTTTTTGGAACCTTGTTTTCTTCAGTCTTCCGTAACTGAGTAAGAGAGTAATAAGAGACTATAAAACATTTTTAAGCTGAAATAACTACTAAGAAAATAATTACCTTTTAGCATGCTTTGCATAGTTACTTTAGCAAAACATTTTGCCTTAGCAGCTCTGCACATTATAATACATTTACATGGGTTTTTTATGTAAAAAATATAGTTTGATAGCAGGCATTTGATTCTAAAAGGAAAGTTTGGGGTTTTTTTTCTCTACAGTAGTGTCACTGTGTCCAAATAGCTTGCAGGCTAGGAAACTGGAAGTTAAGAATATTATGCATATTATTTTCCAGTAAACTGAGTAGTCTAGAAGATATTCTCCTTCCTGCTCCTGTTCTGGAGGTTTGAGCAAATTCACTGCTGATGAAAATGAAAGACAGACTAGTCAGACTGATAGCTCTGTGAGCTGCCTGCGCTGATTGACTGTGGCACTTCAGACCTGAACTAAACAGCCCATTATCTCAGCCTTGGGCCTTTTTCATAGAGCAGTTAATGTTTTTTAATGTCTGATGGTTAGGCGTTTCACTAGGCATTTTCTCAGCTTTCTTGTGATTCTCTGTGCCTTTCACTTTATGGTGGAAGTTCTGGTAGCGATGGTACATCTTTGTCAAGTTTCTTTTACAATTTAACTTTGCTCTTTGAAAAATTGATTGTTTAGAGCTCTCCACTTAGTCACATGAAAACTCCCTGGCAGCCTCACTGAGCAGCATGAGGCAGTTATTCACCAGCGGCAGTCATCCTTCAGTGGGTCTGTCACTCTTATGCCAGCAGATGCTTTTCATCCATATTGAAAATGACTTCCCTGTATGCAGATTCGTATAGATCAGGACCTTGAACTAATCCACTCTTCCCTCAGTAATATAAAGGGTTTTTTTGCCATACTCACAGATGCTGTAGTCACAGTTTTTTGGAAAACTCACAGATAATTAATACAAATCTTGGCAATGGATACATTTTCTTACCTTTATGTGTACTAGTAATCCCGTTGAAGACCACAGAATATTCACAGTTGTGCACAGTCATAAGTGTTTGTAGGCTCGAAGCCTAAAACTAGAAATCACCCATACAATAATATACTAGAATGAGGTCGTACGCTGTGCTGATACCGCATAAAGTACTTAATTCCAGCACACTTAATATATAGCATGTGGCTATGAAAGGCTTTGATGGTGAGAAACAGTGACAATCTTCAGTTTTCCTTTTTTAGCAAAAATCTTGTTTGACTGGAATGCCTGCTCGTACGGCTAAATGAACTTCCCAAAAAAAAGGGCTGCAGTTTATTATCTTTTTTAGTTTTCCCATTAGTACTAACAACATAATGGGCTTTTATAGCTGCAATATGTGGAGAACTAACAACAAATTCTTAGCGAGTTATACAGATTGATGACATTTAAACAGGTCAGGATTGACCTACTGGTTATGTGCCACCAACACATGTATCGTCATGTAGTAAATAGGCTCTTTAGCTTTGCAAAAGGTTTGCTATAACTAATACTGAAAGCTGTCTGTAGTCTCAGTGACTTGTATCTCAGTAGGCTCATATGCCTCTCGCTGTAATGAAATACTAGATGATTAATGAGGGAACGTGGATTGTTTTTTGCTTCATATTCCACAGATGGAAGCTTTCTGGAAGCAGACTGACAAAGCCCAGCAGGCTTTTTTGGACCAATCAAAATGTTCAAGTGCCAAAGCAACAAAGATAACGATGGATCTGACTGAGAAGATGATTGCAGTAGAAAGCTTATTAAGTGAATCTCAAGATATGCAGGCAATGGTAAAGTACAAAAAGAAATAAAAGTTGAGAGTGATTTAGTCAATCTGAACACAAAGAATGATGCAAGTGTACAGAGTCTGTCAGTCCTGCCTCAGGAATGATGTAGGCTGCTTACTCCACTTGTCTCTTTTGGCTTTGTTACAAAGAGCTCAACTTCCATTGCAGTTTATGAAGACTCACAGGAGGGTGAACTCTCTGCACTTGAATTCTAATTCTCAAAATACTGTTAGGCAGTCATGTTAGGAAAAAGTGATATTAATGCAGCCAGTGAGCCAAGAGCAAGAGCACTAGATCTAATGATGAAGGAGAATCTTTACCCTGGGCATTAGGACATATCTTTTTCTTTCAGCATATTTATTCCATTTTGACTGAGAAATCCTAATTTAAATTTGAGGGTGATTCTGTGTGTCCAGTGACTTTAACTGGAATTGAAAACCCTTAACATCTCTTAGTGATATGGTCATAAGAGGGAAAAATGTGTTTATAAATGCATCAGCACTGTGGTTTATGTTGTGTTAAATCTTAACAGATCCTTTATTTGCTTTGCAGAGGACATACTGAAAGAGTAACTTGGAATTTATAGTGTAACAGTACAATCGGAATCTGACCCACTGCATTTATTAGTAATTTGGAGAATAAATGGATAGCTAGCTTTATTTGATTTACTAATAAACAGATGCAGTAATTATTAGCATATTAGTTTTGCATTGGAGCAGCTAGGTAAATTGAGCTGGCCAGGTATGAAAATTGTCTTTGCAGCTGATCAGACTTCACCCATACTGGACTACTGTACGCTAAGTTCCTTCAGATGGGCAGACTTCCAATGAGGTTTTTGGATACAGGAAATATTCCTACCTGAAGTCACTACTGTGATGCTTGCATCTCATTGCAAAGGTCATTGTGTGTGTTTGTTAATTACAGTAGTTGTCACACTCTTTTCAACCTTGCAGCATTGTCTAAAGGAGTTGCAGTGTCACCCAGGAAATCTTGCTCCCTACTGTAATCCTGAGCTTCTTCTCTAATAGTGCAATGAAAGCTGCTAGGCCATAGACAATTACACTATTTTTATTATATTTACTGAACTCCAGCTGACTGCATACTTGAAGGAATCCCAGCGGTATCAAAATCAGGTAGTTGTCCTCATTTCAAAAATGAAGGCCCATGCTGGTGTGCCATATAGCATCTTGAAAAGAGGCCCAGGACTTCCATGTTGCCTTTCTGTCCATCTTTCACCCTTGAGTATCTAAGTTTGTTCTGCGAGCTTGTGGTTGTCTTTTCCTGCCTTAATGTCTTCTTGGCAGCTACAAATAATGAAAAACACCAATAGTTTTAGATTAGCTCCTGCAGCTGAACATGTGATAAACCCACTGTTACCCTACACCGGTCAAGATTTTCAGAAGTACTTAAGGACATGAAGATTGTTATTCATGTGATCTTAAGAAGCCTCCTCAGTTTTCTGCATAGTTTGGGAATGAATAATTCGATGAAAGGACAAGCACAACCAAAGACCCATTCTTGGTTTCTAAACAGGACATTTTATATTTTTTTTAGCACATTCAGGAAAGGTTATTCAACTGGGAGCTTATGGTGAAAATCATCGATTCACTGAAGTCCTATATACCAGAAGAGTGCAAGTGTAGATTAAATATTGTATCAAATATTCTGGACCATTTAACTGTAAAGAATAATCTCTCAGTCCGACAAAAGGAAGAACTTTTAACAGATTTGCACAAAGCCTTCTGGGAACAGCTGGCACATTTCAGTAATGGTGAGTACTTAGACCAGAGCTCACAACTTAACAAGTACAGGTATGATTTCTCATTATTGTGTTAAATAGTAAAATATTATGGCTTTGGCCCTATACCCTTCTGTTTTAAAAAAGTATTGATGAATTGGCCAAGAACACTATTATTGTGAAGGGTGGATGCTTAGAATGGAAACTTTGGCTTTAAGCCTTTTAGGTCTTGTTCCAGGCATTACTATGAACTTGCTTTACTGTTCACATAATCTATACCTTATTTCAGTGATGTGAAGATTGAAGAAGAGTCATATTTGTTACAGGTATTTGTGAGATTTCTCCATTTACTGTTCACATACTTGACATTGTTGGTGATCCTGGCTAACATTAGGGACAGTAATAGCTGTATGTGTGCAGAATACTGTCTTATGATCTCCTGCTAGCATGTGGAGCCAGAAGATACACAAAACATAGTTGTGTTATCACTCGTGTGAAAAGATAATTTTAAGACTTATAATCTTCAGATAAACCTCTCTTTTATTATGTCACACTAAAATAATTTAAAAACAAAGTCTTTTCCTCTTACAGCCCTTCACATCTGTAAAGTACACAATTATAACAAAGTCTAAGCTGACTGACCCACTGATTTAAGGTTCTCCCTGTGTCACTTCGTGTGTTACCTAATGCCCAACATGTTGAGAAGCATACCCCCAACTTCTCTGATGAGTGCTGTATCAAGGGCTCAGTGCTTCCCATCAGCATTCATAGAAAATTATAGTACACGTTCAGCCAAAAGGAAAACAGTGAGAAGTATTTCACTCTAACACATTTTCCAGAACCATTTCTGCTCCTGGTGGGCATATTTAAAGAAAATTGTCCTAGCAAAATGGGATTAGGATTAGAGTTCAGTGAACTGAATAGTCAGAATGAATGTGGTCTTGGTGCAGTATATTCTTGCTGCAGTGCTGCTCATTCACATTCAGGCTTCATGTCGTTAAATAGTGTCACATCTTACCGTCAGCAATTCACAGAATCACAGAATAGTTGAGGTTGGAAGAGACCTCTGGAGATCATCTGGTCCAACTCCCCCTGCTCAGGCAGGGTCAGCTACAGCCAGTTGCCCAGGACCGTGTCCAAATGGCTTTTGAGTATCTCGAAGGATGGAGACTCCACAACCTCCCTGGGCAACCTGTGCCAGTACTCGGTCACCCTCACAGTAAAAAAGTGTTTCCTGATATTCGGAGGGAACCTTCCATGTTTCAGTCTGTGCCCATTGCCTCTGGTCTTGTCACTGGGCACCACATAAAAGAGCCTGGCTTTGCCTTCTTTGCACCCTCCCTTCAGGTATTTATATACATTGATAAGATCCCCCTGAGCCTTCTCTTCTCCAGGCTGAACAACCCTAGCTCGCTCAGCCTTTCCTCATAGGAGAGATGTTCCAGTCCATCATTCCAGTTCCATTTTCATGGCCTTTCGTTGGATTCTGTCCAGTCTGTCCATGCCTCCCTTGTACTGGGGAGCCCAGAACTGGACACAGCACTCCAGGTGTGACCTCAGAAGTGCTGACTAGAGAGAAAGGATCACCTCCCTCCACCTGCTGGTGATGCTTTGTCTAATACAGCCCAGGATACCATTACCCTTCTTTTCAACAAAGGCACATTGCTGGCTCATGTTCAACCTGGTGTCCACTAGAACTCCCAGGTCCTTTTCCTGCCAAGCTGCTTTCCAGCTGGGTGGCCCCCAACATGTGGGGTTGATCGCCCCACCTGCCTGGGGTCGTTCCTCCCCACCTGCAGGACTTTGTTGAACTTCATGAGTTTTGTGTTAGCCCATTTCTCCAGCTTGTCAAGGGCCCTGTGGATGGCAGCATGACCCACTAGTGTATCAGCCACTCCTTCCATTTTTTTGTGACCTCTGCAAACTTGCTGAAGATGCAGTGTGTGCCATCGTCCAGGTCATTAATGAAGATACTGAGCAGGATTGGAGGCGGTATTGATCCCTAGGGTACAGCACTCATTACTGGCTTCCAGGGGGACTTCATGCAAGTTTTCAATCCATCTCACTGTCTGCTCATCCAGCCTATACTTCATCCTCTTCTCTATGAGGATCTGACAGGAGACTGTGTAAAAAAACCTTGCTGAAGTTGAGGTAGACAATATCCACTGCTCTCTCCTCATCTTCTGAGCCAGTTATTTCATCATAGAGGGTGATCAGAATTCCCACACTGCAGACTTGCTGCAATTTAAAAACATCAATTAAACATGTGAACGGTTTGCTGATACTCACAAATTCATGCATATTGTGATACAGATTATTTCATGGGTGTTTGCTCCTAAAACTGCCATGCTTAATTCGTAGTCTTTGTACAGGTTCAGCCACTAACATTCCTTAAGCATAAATGTACATCTATGCATGTTTTTTCCCCCTTCTTGTCAAGTTTCTCTTGTTCCAAAGCAAAAATGCCTCTGTTGAGGCCTTGATTTTATGCAAAGTAGGTGTCTGTATTTATATATAGCTGTATATTATAGTTAGTACAGCCTGTGCAGAAGTACATTATCAACCTCCTGGTTTTAGATAGAAATGAAATGTGCTTTAAAAAAAAATAAATCCGGGGTGCAGCGTTTTCACATTAGAGTCTATGTTGACCTTGCTTCTGAGCTCCTAAATACCTAAGTTAAACTGTACCTATAATTCACAAGCAGAACACAAAGCCAGCAAGTCTGTGCTCCTAGGAAACAAACAAGGAAGTAGTGAAGAATCAAGTAGTGTTTAAAAATAACAGTTGCTACATTTGTTCAGATGACATTTTTATTACAGGCTTTCCTGTACTTTCAGTGCACTTTCAAGTGTTTTGTCAGTGCATCATCAGCCTGTGGATAAGCATGATAAATTAGCATGGAGAATAAGTAACATGCTCAGTGCTACAGTACCCTACTCCTTTATTTCTCCACAAAATAATTTCTCATAGTTAAATCAGCTTGATGTGGTGGCAGAACAGCAGCCACAAATGACTATTCTTTTGCATTCACCTTTAGCTGCCCATGTTAGGAGGGAAGTACTGGTCTAGGGCAGGGCGAGTGGGGGAAATGAATAAAGTTCTTCTTAGGTGGACGGGCAATGGGACATGAAGTAGTGGCAGAACATCGAAAGCACCAATTCCACTCTGCAGCACAGGGTTCAGATAGACTCGTGAATTCATAAATCACTTGGAGCTATGGGAGGGGTGAAGGGAGAAAGGACTCGGTCTCAAATATTTCACTAGTACTAGGACAAAATCAGGGACCTTGATAACTTTTGCTGCAGGTTCCTGGATGAGTCACTTTGGAAGCCTGATGTGGCTGCGTGCCAGTTCAAGCTAATCTGAACCAGCACTGCTCTAGACGTTTTCTCCCTGCCATATGTTACTGCCCCTGTCCTTGCAGCAGTATTTGCATATCTGCAGTTAGGTAATGAGCCACTTCTGGACCTTCCCAAAGCAGGAGGGGAGGTTTGGGGTGCTGCAGGTGGGAATCTGTTTCTTGAACTAACACACTGCCTTTGCATAAGCACCAGCACCATTGAAAGGAAGGGTGCAGAATGATAGTGATCCAAAAACCTGACAGATTTAAGTGCCATGTAACAACCCAGAAGTTCACATCTATAAAGACCATCAGGGTAAGAATCAAATTTGAAATCCTGCATGGTAATTACTTGCCTATTTCACTCACTAACAGATTTCTGTGAGCTTATGTTGTGTGACAGTAACAGATGCTACTTTCTCCCTGTGGAGTGATGGTATCTAATCATCAGTGGTTTATGTTCTAGAATGTATCCAGCAGAGTAAAGACCTGATCTTGAAACGACTGGAGTGCCGTGCAAAGAAGAGAGAAGAGTTCAAACACAGACAGAAAGCTGAACAAGGGAGTCTTCTCAGCAAAACTTTTCATAATGAAGATGTTAATGATTTTCTTAAGGTGAGCACGTAAAAGCTTATTTTCACTGTTCCATATTGCAGATTTCTCCCAGTTCCATAAAACTGGGATTTTAGAGTTCTCCTGAGAATCATGTGCAGTAGCCCAGGTAGGATAGGGTCAGACCCCGTATTGCCTAGGCTTGCCTAGAGACTTTCCTTCCAGTGTTGGTCTTGTTGCATTGGAACAAAATGCCAAAGAGTGTTAGTGCTAGATTGCATGTTTTGTAGAAAACATCTTTTACTTGGATACTATGTGTTTGGTTCAATATAGGAAATCTCTGCAGGAAGTGTCTGGCCTGCATTACAGAAAAAAGCAGACTGCACTGATCTAATTGCTTTTCTATGAGTGAGGTTACCGAGGCTCAAAAGACTACCAAATTTCACATAAGCAGAGGGAAAACTTATTATGATTGCTGGCAGGATACCTTAGAGAAGGTTTGCAATAGATAATTTAATATGGTATACAATGGCCAGTGTAGTGTTTTCTTGGCCGTATTTTCTATAAAGCTCTATTGTTACTGTTCAGAATGTATATACAAAATCAGAGTTCTTAGCTGTAAATGCTGAGAGCTGCAAAACCCCTATAACTGCCGAGAACTACAGACCCAAGTTATTAAGAAATAAAAAAAAATTGATCCTCAGTTTTCATGAAAAGAAATAATTTAAGGTTAAAGTGGTTACATCCAGCAGCATTAAACTTTTGATGAAATCTAATAACTTAGATAAATTACTGTATGAGAAGACCCAGATTCCAGCTGTAGCAAACTGTCAAAATTTATTGATCTCAACACTGCAATTTTGTACTGCAGGGACAAGTTCTTTAATTATATTGTATGAATTGGATAATGCAGTTACTGTTCTTGTATGCAACACCTGTCTGGCAATACCTCACTTCAAAACAAAAGATTTCAGGCACTCTAAAACAGTAGAACACATTTTACCTCTTTGGCTTTTCATAACTTGAGACAAATAATTCTATCGCACATTTTTGTAGCCATTGAGCAGTTGTGAATATATTTTTCCTTACCCATACCGTTCAAAACTCTTGGACACATCCCAAATTCATTAAACAAAGCTTAGAAATTTTGTATTAAGACCTCTCCCCTACAAAGTTAGAGACACACAGCCTTGTGCGAGAGATTCTCTATTCTGTATACCTTGGAAAGCTAACAAATATGCTTAAACTGTAGGCTAATGATCTGCTTATGACAGGCTGAGCAGGTACGGCCAACTTGCACTTCACGCTGCCTGACAGAACACAACTGAGCCGTAGTATTATGAAATGCCTGTGTGCAAATAATAAAATAAGTGGGAAATTTAAGCCTTTCTGCTGCCACAGTGGGGAGAGCCTTTTGTCCCCAAACAGATAGGGTCTTGAGTCCCAAGACTCTTTGAAGAATAAGAAAAAGATGTATATATCCTCAGCTCCCATGATTTGACTTAAATAGTCCAGTAATTACTTTGTGTGAACAAACCTCTCAGCATTGAGGAGCTATTTTAAACCTGTTTCATGATTTCACAGCCAGCTGAGCAGTAAAGGAGTTGGTCTTGAATCTTCACCATGAGCCCAGAGTGGTACCCATCAAATGCACTTTTCTTCTCCGCCTTGCCCCCTCCACCTCATCAAAGGGCTCACACTACTGTGGTAGCAGCCTCAGCAGTAACTGGCCTTTCTGCTGAATTTTAAGTGGTTGCCAATTAAGAAGGTGGATTTTGCAATGAACTTTCTTCACATCAGTTTCTTCTGAACACAAGTAGGATGGTAATGATTTAGTTGCTGCAGCTTTGATTTTTTTAAATGACAGAATGACCTGGATAGTAAAGGTTAGAGTCCCTGTATCGTTCTGTCTCCTTCATCTATGTTTCCACGGGAGAAGGAGCATTTTCATGTTGGTTTTGGCAGAGAGTACGGCAATGAGCAAGTGCCAGTTGCAATAACCCGTCTTGGGTGGCCGTACCCTACCCCTGGTGGACATACAAGTTACAGTAATCAACTTGTCAAATTCTGTGGTAAACTACGATTTCATGATAAGTGTGAATTTTCAAGTCCATCTGTACAAGAATGACCTGTACATGAAGAGTTTTGTGCTCGTTAAGAAGAGCCCTATTGACATACCTAATGAAGAAAGCCACATTTACCACGGAAATGTAAGAGGACACTTGGCAATTTAAATCAAAATATGGAATATTTATGTGTAAGACCACTCATTAGTCTATAGAATGAGATGTTATTTGTCTGTGAAATTGAGTCTTCCATTACAGCACATGAGCCTGCCAGCACATCACAGTCCTGGCTTGAGGAAAAAAAATTGCATCCCTCTTAAATCTGTGACCAAGAACCAAATCAGGACTAAGTCAGAGATCAGCCTTTTAGGGAGCACCGTGGGACATGATGACCAACCCCACTGCAAAAGCTCTATACAGCGTAATGCAGCTGTAACTAAGGTGTCTGATGATGATGTCTTTTGGCTGTTCTGTACCTCATAGTACTGGCTATCATCAAGTGATACTCATACACAGGAAAACAGGTTGCAAAGCAGATCATTTCACATGTTTTCCAGTATTAGGTACATATTATTTAACCCCAAATTGCTGAGGCTATGGACTTTCATACTCAAGACTGTATATGCTCAAATTGAGATGGTGAGGCAAGTTTCAGTTTCCTTTGAGTCACGGTTCCAGATAAACACTTACTGTTGTGATGGTACATGGGAAGGGGAGTATCACAAGAAGCTATCAAAATCTTTTCAGCTATTTAAATATACCTATTGTGTTTCTTTTAGGCTTATCATGAGCTGTTAGAGAAGCATCGGCAAGCACAATGGGAACTGGAGGAGGAGGATGATTTTGAGAGCACAGAGGCTGCTGCAGATCTCTACAAGGTGCCACCTCTAGTGATATGTGTCGTTTACTAAAATAATTTTGAAGATCCTCTAACCCACTACATAGTGACAGGCCTTGGGGAGGACTGGGGAATTGCAGGAGAGATCATGGCAGCTCCAGGAAGCTAGGATGCTAAACCAGGAGATGGGAGCAGGACAGTCTTCCACATTAGCTTGCCTTTTTCATTATCTTCCCAACACACTAAGTTTCCTAACCTCGTATTAGTCAGAAAATCCCTACATGGTCTGCCAAAATGTGCTGCCTGGGTGGCTGACAAGGCTGCAATAATGTTGAGAGCCTATAATGTCTGGCATTACTACCAGGAGAGAAACTTCATTTATGTAGCATAATTATCTCCTCTCACCATGGTAGAATGATACAATTCTTAGTTAACTTCACTACATCTCCAAAAATAGTTTTCTCATCTCTTTTCCTCTCAGCAAGATTGTTTTGACACTAGTTAGTTCCCTGAAATAAGTTCAGATCTTTGGTGCAAGTAATATTTTTATACTTCTTCATGTTACTGACTTGGAAAGTATGGAGATATTTCATGCTTTTGCATCATCTTTAATTATTTTCTGTCCACACTGAAAAAATAAGATAACATGATCTATCTGATGAAGCCCAAAACTGTAGCCGGCAGTGGCCTTTAATTAGGCTGGAACTAATCACTTTTAGCTCAACAGGATCCTTGTCATGATTAATTATGACCAGATCAGGGTGTTATGGAAACTTGTAGTCCCTATCACATTGGGATAAGGTACCCACACAACCTTAATTAGCACTAGTCTGCATGCACTTTTTCAAGTTCAGCTGGTAAAAAAATAAAGCCACTGTATTTAGAACAAATAGTTTGCCATAGTTTTATGTAATAATGCAAGCAACAGGATATTTGAGAAGAACTGCTGCTTTGGAGAAAGGGAAAGTTTGCTTGGGGGGCTATGCCAGTGAATCAGAGTAGATTAATGGTACAAAGCTATTCAATTGAAGAAAAATTGACATGTTTGCTGATACTACTGTTCACAGTCCATTCTCCAGAGTTACTAACTTCCCCACCCCTTCCTCAATTCACATGAAATCTCTGGAGACCAAACAATTTTTTTTTATCCTGCGCAGTTCCACCTCATTTGTGAAATTATATTGCTTTCCTTTATTGTGTACTCTGCTTTAGTAACACTAAGATCAGATTGAAAATCCTATTTCTTTCAGCACTGTTAGCTAAGTTTTCTTTTCCGTTAAAGAAAAATTGGTTTGGGTGAATTAAGTGTTTCTAGAATTGCCAAGTTGCCAGGAGAGCTGCACAAACTTGAACTCTGCCAATTCAACCAGCTCTCAGCCATTATATTCCATACTGCAGCTGTTCTCTTACTCCTAGACCCAAACAAACACTGCCAGACATGAAAAACTGCAAGTACTGTGACCCACCTGGCATCTGTTGAATGAGGGTCCACAGATCTTAATTTCCACTTTTTTTTTCTCTAATAAAACATTTTTATTGTGGCATTTAACATAATGAACAACTGCACTTTCTCCCCTTAACCCTAAATACAGATGCTACAAACTGTTTTAGGAGAACAGACTGCTTCTGAATATACCTTGTAAGCAGCATAAGCTAGAAAGAAGAGAAAATACAAGCCAGCATAGCCCTACTGCAGGTAAATGGGCTGTTCTGACTTCTGTAGCAGAGGGAAGCGCAGTGGTTACACATGTTGTCCGTTACCTGTGGCATAAAAGCAAAAGTAGATTTGCTGTTAAGGGAAGCAGTTGCATCTCGCAACCACAATGCCTTTGCTTCTTTCTCTGCTCCACCACACTTTCAGAGCAGAAGTGCACCTTGGACAAACAGAAGCCTTCCCCTTGGCAGCAGGGGTTTACCCCTTCACTTAGTTTCTTCGGGTTTCTGCTAGGGAGAAGCTACTGCTACCAATGGGGGAGGCAAGATAATCGTGGGAAGGCGACAGGGATTTGAGGTACTCCACAGTGCAGTGGTGTGACTGCAGCTCAGGTAGACCTAAGCAAGCAAACATTAGACTAACCAACTAGGTACCAGTAACCCTTACATGGCAATAGTCAGCACTGTGCTACAAGACCTGTGTCCCACTTGGGTTTGAACCAGCTAGTTTGTAGAACCAGCTAGTTCGGACACAGCTGCGAGCACTGCAAAGCTCCGTGTTGTCATTCCAGAAGCCTAATTGATAGTCATTCACCTTGCACTCATTTGGAAAGTTTGGACTCTGCTGTTTCTGTTCTACCATGATCAAGGGAAAGGTTAAATTAATTTGATTAAACATTCTATTGTTCAGTTAATCTCCATATTTCCATAACTGCAAACTTGTGTTACTAAGTAAGTTACAGGGCAAGGAAAGAAGTTCACCAGTAGAGGATTCTGTTCTGTTGCATTTTTATCATTGCAGTAGAAATGGAAGCCTAGCAATATTACTGAAAAAACTGAGTGAAACTCTCTAAAGTCACCCTGGCATGCTCCACAGATATTTAGATGGATATTCCTCAGCCTGTAGTCCACAAGACATCCAAAGATAGACCGCAAGATATTTAAAATGGATGCATTCATACATTTGTAAACATGGTCAGAGTGGAAAGAAGAAGAAATAATTAAATATTTAAGAGTTCAGCCCAGTTTTTATTTTGTTGCAAATGAAAATTAGCCTTGAAATACTGCACAAAGTAGTTACACTTTCCCACACACAGAAGTTAAATAGCTGTTGCATTTAATGGAAATAAGAGTTGTCTTACTAGAAACTGATTACCTAAATCCAACAGGAGGGAAAGTGTTATCTAAATCACAACTTCTCCATAGCCAAGTTTTCGCAATAGCATCCTACATGCCCCCTCTACCAAGCCCTCTCTATTGAGAGAGCTATAAGGTCTCCACTCAGCCTCCTTTTCTCCAGACTAAACAACCCCAGTTCCCTCAGCCGCTCCTCATAGGACATGTTCTCTAGACCCTTCAGCTTCGTTGCTTTTCTTTGGATGTGCTCCAGCACCTCAATGTCTTTCTTGTGGTGAGGGGCCCAAAACTGAACACAGTATATGATGTCGTTTCACCAGTGCCAAGTACAGGGGGGACGATCACTTCCCTGCTCCTGCTGGCTACACTATTTCTGATACAAGCCAAGATGCTATTGGCCTTCTTGGCCACCTGGGCACGCTGCCAGCATATTCAGCCAGCAGTCAACCAACACCCCCAGGTCCTTTTCTGCCAGGCAGCTTTCCAGCCACTCTTCCCCAAGCCTGCAGCGTCACATGGGGTTGTTGCGACTCAAGAGCAGGACCCGGCACTTGGCCTTGTTGAACCTCATACCGTTGGCCTCGGCCCATCGATCCAACCTCTCCAGACCCCTCTGCAGAGCCTTCCTACCCTCAAGCAGATCAACACTCCCGATCAACTTGGTGTTGTCTGTGAACTTACTGTGGGTGCACTCAATCCCCTCGTCCAGGTCATTGATAAAGATATTAAACAGAACCAGCCCCAATACTGAGCACTGGAGAGCACCACTTGTGACTGGCCACAGGCTGGATTTGACTCCATGCACTGCAACTCTTTGGACCCGGCCTTCCAGCCAGTTTTTCACCCAGCAAAGAGTACGCCCCTCCAAGGCACGAGCAGCCAGTCAGAGGCTTTACTAAAGCCTAGGTAGACAACATCCACAGCCTTTCGCTCATCCACTAAGTGGGTGACCTTGTCATAGAAGGAGATCAGGTT
>VFFE01007634.1:1083084-1102472 GCA_008921705.1 Burhinus oedicnemus | reverse complement strand
CTCGCTTCTCCTGAGCTCTTGAAAAGATTACTGGCTAGATCCTTTCAAGTCTGTCTCAAGTTTAGCGTATCAGATGTTCACCAACCTTTAATCTTTTCTTTCTCCTTTTTTTTTTTTTTTGAACTACCTATTTTAGTAGGCAAAGAAGTGAAAAGAGGTTGGTGGTTAAGAGTTCATTATTAAGGACACAGACATGCAGATTGCACAAAGTATATCAATTAACAGCTAGGAACTACATAGTCTGTGCTAAGAGAATTATTTTTCCTCAGCCTTAACATCAAAACCATAAAAACACACAATTTACTGTCATTTATAATTCCCCTTTGCTGGTAGCAGTTCACCAGAATGTTATTTCATTGGACTTGACAGAACATAGAAATGCACAGAAATTTAGACTAAAAGCTATTAAGTAATGAGTATTATCAACAGGCAAGGCAATAAATATGTTATGAATGGGTAAACATGAATGTGAGGTTGAAGCAAAGGATTTGATTTTTTTCCTTTGTTGATAAAAAGGGGAAATTTAGTTTTTACAGATTCTCAGAGACTTACTCTTTCCTTACTTCCCTTATGTAACTTCATTAACGTAAGATATGGTTATGGACGCTTTTCAGAGTGGACTGCATTTTTGGGTACCAAGAGCTAGCTTCTTTTCAAGGTGAATCACCCACAGCTTATCTCAGATGGAAATCCATATCAAAAGACTTCCACCTCAGGTGCTTACTTTTGAAAATTTTGCCCTGTGACTTATTCCAAAAAGGCTGAAAGACAGCATGGTCTAATAGATTACATTTGTGAACTCTTGCCATGCGAGCGCAGTCTACTTCTGGGTTTGGGCACTGACTAAATTTGATCTGGTCATTTCAGTCAGAGCTGATACAAGATGCCTGATACGGGTAGCCTTCATTCTGAAGTTTGCTTCTTGCGTTATTGCATAAGAAAATGTATTTTACCTCTATATGGATTCACAATTTGTTAATAGTTAGATCTAGTAAAGGACATAACCTTATCTACAAAGGCACATTTCTAAAAATGGAGTACAGAAAGAGAAGTTTGAAACTGTCTCCCGAATAAATCAAGGACCAGTGAGGGGGCAAGACTGGAATTTCAATGAACCTCCATTTTAAATGCATGCAAATCAAACTTTTTTATTAGCTTGTGCGAAGGATGACTTCAGTGTCATTGTGTTTTATTGGTGTTAGGATGCTTAAAAGCTGGGTACTGTTTTCGTTTTCCAATTAGCATTCTAGAATTCTTCACATGGAAGACAGGAGGAAGTACATGCAATCAGCTTTTCCCCATTTAGCATGAGTGTGAAGTATCTTCTAGTGGCCAGTGGTGTCCAAGAAGGTGTGGACTATTTATGGGATGTATGATCTGAATATTGAATCTCTGTCCTTAATAAGATACAGTGTGGGTTGGGAGATGAATCTCTTCCCTCCTGAACAAGTGTCCTAGACATTGAGCTTCTGGAGATACATGCAAGAGTGTTCTACAGCTTTGACTAGAAATTTTAATTATTTTAATTAAATGCCGTTGTGTCACAATAAATAGCTATCACAGGTTAACAAATATCTGTGCAGTTGCCACTTGGAGATAATATATACTAGTCAGTGGCTGGCATGTAAAATATGGTACAACCAGCCTTTCTAAATACATTTTCCTGCTTCACAATTTCACTATTCACTTTATTCTCATCTGCATGTAGGAACCTTTTAATCATTTGAGTTTGAGGGAGAGCATTAATATTGTTCTTTGGTTTTGTAGTGAAATCTGATAAGCTGTGTATTTCCCCTGTTTTTTGACAAAATTATATATTTACTGCCTTGTTTGAAATTCAGATGCACTTAGCATTTTAATCTGAGCCCATTTTATTTCTGCATATACCCCATGATATTTCTTTATGCTTGATGAATTTCTCTGGAGATCTTCTGAAAAGCTTTGAGATTGACTGCCAGGTACTACAAACAGGTTCATTCAACACTGCAATCAGCTATTCTATTAATGGAATCGATTTGAATAAATTTCATTAAGTAAAAGTTCTAAAAACAAGAAATGGCATATCAGGAAGCTTGTAAGAATTATTTTGTAGGTGTCCAAAAATAAGATCCTGGAAGCAGTAGGATTTCTTAACAGTTTTCTTTTTTTCCTGTGGACAATAAGCTTTATAATCCGTAGTGCGCCATCCCTGTTCACAGACTTTATTGCTGTTTCAGATCAAGTGTATTCCTTAGAGTACAAATAGTTTTGAACTATTTTGTTAGTTTGAGTCACTTTGATAGAATTCAATCACATCTGCAGTCTTTCCTACATGTAGACTTACAATTTCCCCTACCAAATTCTAAAAGGCTATTCCTCTGCATTTTTTCAAGTGCTGCGTTAAACAGTGTGGCCATTGTATTGTACCTGTGGTATGTCCTCTGGGTAGAGCATGCTGTCTTGTTAGGCTCTGGGCTGCAAGGACTGCCTGGGGTCTAATGTCATCGGATTATGCGTTGATATTAAATAAGCCAGTGGCCAGTGGTTCTTTGAACACTGAAGAGAAGTTAGTATTTTGATAATCGTCACGGACAGTAGTCTGTTTTGTGATCCTGGACAACAGGTAAGACCAGCAAGTGCAGGATTTCTGTCCTGCATAGAGGAGAATTTCTAACAGAACTTAAAGTGTTCAGTCCTGTTAAAAGCCACCATCCCAGAGACTTACAGCACCTGACCAGGCTTCCTGTTGCTTTGCATGCCAGTTTACAACATATGTGAGATGCAAAGAACATCTGCTTAGTCCTGCTTCCCCTCCATGTATTCACCCAGCATTTTCATTTTTAAAGGGAAAAACTGCTCCTGGAATTCTAATCCCACTTTCTTGTCCTTTCATACACTAGTTTTAGCAGAGGGCCATGAAGTATTTTGCAAACAAATAGTTAAGCGCCTTTGATCTAAAGATAACTTGGCCCGTCACGTTAATGAAGTGATGTAATTTCATGAGAACAGGACCTCATCACATTTTTCCTGGGTAACTATGTACCCACTCTGGTAGTGCCAAAGGTAAGTATACAGTATAATTTGAAGCTTCAGGGAGTGCAAAAAGAACTCTATTCACTTGGTCTTTAAACAAAATGGCATGAAGGCAAGTAACAAAATACCTCCTTTATGTTCTGTGCAAAAGATTTCCTAGTAAATAATAAAGCAGAGCTGTCAGCATGCCAGGGAAATGCTGTCAGTTCTGCAGCAAAATGTGTTGCAAAGTGATTAAGCTGCCACAGGTGGAACTCTCTCTGTTTAAGAATAGAGTTCCTTAACACCCTGCCTGAGGTCTTTTGAGATGCCACAGACTCCTCTAGACTGCTTCTGAACTCTTTCAGACCCAAGAGGATTTCTTATATCCCTGAACACCCAGTAAAGGCAGGAGAATTAACTTGTCCTGAAAGGCTAGTAAAGCTCAGAGAAGAGATGGTTTACAGAGATAGAGTGATCGTTCTTTGAATGTTGCATGGGATACAGAGATTAGAAACATAGGATCTTTGAGTTTATGTTAAATCCCAGAGTGGGGAGACTTGAATTTTAAAGTAATTAGCCGCAGAGAGAGAATTCAAACAAACCATTTTGCATTAGTGTTGGCAAGCTAAGCCAGACCCCCAACTACACAGATAATTAAAATGGTATAGATTCTGCCTGTTGGTGTAACAGGAACTGGGAACTCTGATAATTAAGGAGTAGGGGAGATCCATCCTTCAGCACAGGATGCACCTGTGTAGCAAATGTTACCCTAATGATACTGTCATGTCCAGATTGTAAGCAATAGCTAGAAATGGGAGAATGTTACCAGAAATTAGGTATCTGATCATTGTGTCTCTGACTACTTACGCCCAGTACCCAGTTTCAGAAACCTGTAGCCCAGTTCAGAAGAATTCCTAGCACTTTGAGATGAAACAAAGCCAGTGGGACCTGGATTCTGAAAATGCTCATGCTTTAAACAGGTAAGAGTGGAAAAAATCAAGACAGCTCATCTTGAAGGTATACTGAAGGTGTACGTTTTTGGTAGGGTCATGCATCAGTTTTATCCATAAGAAGAGCTTACCGTGGGGAGCTCTTAAGATAAGCTATTGATTGTGGGAACAGCTCATTAATATGGTGATTAGCATCCTACAGGGATCCCAGGAGGAAAATAATAATTTAGTATTCAGTGCACAGTTTGGGTATTTTACAATAAATGAGAACTACAAAACAACGATTTTTAACAAATTTATCCATTCAATGAGTATTGATAAATCTAAAGACAGAACAGATAAAAAAGGTCCTGTGGAAACAGTACGTGAACCCCAAATTTATCATTATGGGGGCACAGAACAAGATTTCACATGCAACCTAAGTTGTGGTCATTCTTTATTGCTGAGTTCTTGACTTTGCAATTTAACATCCTCTTTCAGTCTTTTGGTGATTTTTGGTCTTACTTTTTTTTTGTGATATCACATGTAGCAGTTAGAATGGGTTCTTGCACAGTAGTACATTATACCAGTGTGTCTCCCAGAAGAAGACAAGTCTGCTAGAACTTTTCATGTCTATGAGCCACAGACAAATGTTTTTGACATCTAGATAAGTATATCTGTGTTTCTATTGGAGGTTCTAGATTTTGAACACTTAAGAGACTGTAATTAAACCTGTATTTAAAAGAAGGCAACAGGCAGAAGATGTGACTTGTTTTTGCAACAGGAATGCTGAAACGAGTTTTAAAAATATTAGCTATATTTTAAGGAAAAGAAAGAAATTTCAGTGTTTTCAAGAGGGCTAACACTGTTTTACAATGAAAGTAAAACCAAGTAGACAATAAAGCTTTTTGGACTGGTTTCACATGAACTCATGCAAAAATAGCTGTTCATACTGCTGGAGGACTGCAGTGTTTGTGTGACCTTTCTAATGTGTTTTTATTTTCTCTATTCTCTGGGGAAAGCTGCCTACCCTCACACCTTCTCCTCAGGGGTTATCTCAGATTGTAGCAAGTTTGCAAACACAGCTCGTATCATCACTGTGTATTTGATAGTGAAATTATGTGTTTTGAACAGACTTTTTAGCTTGGATGCCATCTGACTAAATCACCCGAACTCTTCTTGCGAGTGAAACAGTCTCAGCAATTGAAAACCACTCATATGGGACTAGTTTTAATAAAACCACCACAAGATGTTTGTTTTCCTAGGCTTGAACCTGTTCTGCATCAGAAGGAATTTGAATAATTCTGTCTTTCCAGAATGCATTGAAGAGTGTCATATTTTGGAGGACCAACTGTGTAATGTGACTGGTGTCAATTTTGTCTATCTAAATGCCATACTCTCTCTTTCTTGCTTTCATTCATTTTGTATCAGCACCTTTGAAGATGTGCTTATGAGGTGGTGTGCTGCACTGGATTGTTTCCACAGCAACTTTCAAAATAAATGTTTTTATAACACATCACCATAGCCAGTAAAACAAGATATTCTTTGTACTGCAGTTGCATGCGGGCAACAGTTAGGATTCAAGGTCTCATGTGCTTGTGCCACTGTTGCATTTTAAACACCCTTCTATGCCTTGAATCAAAACACTCAAGTTGTTCCATCTATGAAACCTGGTATTTTTAACTCAAGCATTAGTGGCGTTAGGTTTTAGCTCCAGGGGCCAGTCACTGGCCCAGTGTCTTCACTGGGACATGGTTCCTTCTCTGGCATCATAGAGACATGCAGTGTAAATGGCCCCAGACAACCAGAGGGGTTCACTTTCTCACCTGTCTGTCCGTCTTTGTCCCTGTGTTAGGAGCTGTACTCTAAAGCTTCCCATGCCTTAGTGGAGTTGGTGACGGAGCTGTTTCTTCAGACCCTGCCTGTTGTGACTGGCCTCTCTGTAAGAGAATGTGAGCTTCTGAAAGAGGAATGGCAAGAGAATTTGATCCCTCAGCTGGAGAAATGGGAGACCCACCGCCAGAGACGCTGGAAGCTTTTACAGGAGCAGCTATTGGAAGAAAAAAAAGTAAGACCCATATTACATTCTGGGACCTAGAGTCTAAAAACAGGGATGGGGGGGGGAATTCAAGATATTTGTCTGTGGGGAGTATTTTGTGTACAAATATACAGCCCAGGTCCAGACACAGGTCCAGACTCGGGATGGGCAGTTTGACCTGCAGTATGGAGTGAATATATATGCTATGCATGTAGACTTGCATAGAGGAGTCAGTGTAATTACTGAACATCTGTCTGCAGTGTTTGATGACTTTGTCAGCACATAAACATTTTTTGGCAAGGCTGCTGTCTGTTGTCCTCAACTCTTGAGCATCTACAGAAACGGTTTGAAAAAACCTTCATCTGGTCTGTTTGGGGAGGGTACATACGAGCACAGTTTACCAGAAAGGAGGCCTTACAATAATAAATATTTCTTAATCAATTGTATGTCTTAATACTATAATAATTGGAAACATATGGTACACACTTTATATAAAACTTATTCTTTACTCTGAGAAGGTGAAGAAACACACATCCAGCTTTCCTGCTCTATTTGTCCCCAGCATAGGGGGCATTGACACCAGAGGAGAAAAGCAACAACAGTAAATGCAGAGGCAGATATCTTCAGTATTAGGCTAGAACTCAAATATACCTTCAATTTATTCATGCAATGCTATGTCTCTATTAACACTGCTTAGAAGACTAACACAGCTTAGTCAAAGAAAGACCTTCTCTATTCAAAGGTGTGACCCTTCCCAAATGTCAAGTGTGTGCCGCAACATATAGAGTAATTGGAGCTTCTTAAAGGTTAGCAGAGTTCTTTAACACTGGCAAAATCATACTTTTCCCTAGCCTCATTCTCCAAAGTGCCTGGTCAATCCAGTACATGGTTAATAAGGTGGTGATTGAGTCCCTAATTATTACAGACTGCTATAAGGTGTTGAAGTTTTCCACCCACTCATATTTAAGGTTCTTCCATAAAACCCTGTGATTTAGGAAACTCTGGGCTTCCTACTAAATCCGGTAGAGTGGTTTGCTGACCAGTGGTTTTAGAATACCCTTGGGAATACAAAAGTAAAATTATTCATTGGAAATTCTTCGCCATTTCCTTCTTTTCTTCTCCATTTTCCTTTATCTGGAGTTAGACGACATGCACCTCCCTGATCATTTTATATTTACTTTATTGTAACTCACCTGTTACCTCAACTATCTCGAAAAACAATTGTGCTTGCCTCTTCTGTTTCTGTGTCACAGGGTTATCTAGCAAACTAAACTAAAATATGCTTGGGACCAACCACTGATGCCAATGAGTCTGCTCACATGCTTTAAGTTAAGGGCAGGCATTTGTGTTTTCTAGGACTGCTGGCGGGCATTTAGTGTTTGAATTTGGCATAGCTATATATTCTGCGATTAAGGAAACAGTGTTTGACCTCAACTAGTTTTTATTTTGCCCCTTTTTATCAAGGAATAGATTCAGTACCTGACTTGGCAAGGTTAAACCTCTAGGTTGCTGTTCATTTTCACATTCACTGAGGGTTCACAAATTGCCTGTCCTTGTATGTAAATGACCTGAGCAGCCTGGTCTAGTAGGTGGGCAACAAGCATGTCTCATGGTGCATGGAGCTCAAAGCACCGTGGTGGTATCTGCTGTCATTAAAAACCACAGGTGGAGAAGGAGGATGTTCTGGTGTGCAGCTTATGATTAGTCTCAGAAGTCAGAGTGCATGTTATGGCACCTCTGCTCTGGTCCTTCCACTGTCCCATTGAAGCTCAGCCATTGTTCAGGGCCAGAGACGATGTTTAATGGCTAGGAGACTCTCCACAGAGGGGGAGATCTCAAGTCTAAAGTTTTGTTCCAAAAATGCTGTTTATGCATTCGGCTGTTACTATCATTGGGCACAGCTTGAGTCGAGAAACCACACCCTGGGATTTTTTCTCAAGGGATTAAAAGAATTAGCTCATCTGCAGCAGCCAGTTGCTGGATAATAGCTCTTTGGGCAGCACTGTGTGATGGATTCATTGTATGTGAGTTCAGATCTTCCAGTCATGCCCAAGCATAGATTATTTAAATTAGAAAGTTGACTTTCTATCACTTTCAGTGTACCGTAGCATTCATAATATAAAGCAGATGGCTTCCTAGCTGAAAAAAAAAAAAAAAAAAGAATAAAGGGTTTGCTGACATCATTAACAGTAATTACTGAGCTATAGAGGAATTCACTTAGCAATGACAGAGCTCTTACATTGGTCTCTGGGTGACCTGCGCTGCAGTTGGGCCTTATTCAGTATAAAAATTTCCTGAGCTGCAGACAGAGCTTTCCTAAGGATGGGTGATTCTATGGGATAAATTCCTAGAAGAGACAAAGGTTTCTCCTAGTGGGAAAATGTGTGATTCCTCAAGATCATATTCTTTGCAGGAGCTTAAGTAGCCTTTTTTAACTTAATGCATGTGGCTTTTTGGAAGTGGTTTGAACTAAACTGGAAAAAAGTCTGCTGTCTCCAAAGAGAACATGCAGGCAGATAGCTATTCCAGCAAACCTAGGCTGACAGTTTTTCCTATATAAACGAGTGTAAAGAACATCACGCAGCTCATTATATTATGTTCAAATGCAAAGTGCATTTCTTGGCCCTTTCCTAATATAAACACATTAGCATGCACATTTAAGCAGTAAGCTGACATTTGCATCCTACAAAAAGGAGCACTTGCTTTCCACCTTAAGAAAAGAAGAGAGATCAGACACTTGTGACAGGTGATCATGTCATTTAGGAGATTCCATGGATGTTACAGTGCCGAATGTGACAGAAGATCCATAAATCAACATTCATATTGACAGGCCTTTTAATTTATCAGGCATTTTCCAGCAGGAGACACGTCTTTCATTTGCCTCTTGATAAATGTACTGTATTAAGAGTTACATAGTTGCCTGCTTTACAGACTTGGGAAGTCTAACACCAGAAAGCTTTTCACCAGGGTATTTGTGTGTGCTTTTCAAAGTGGCTCAAAAAGACATTTTTCCCATTTACTTGAACTGCATTTTTGGAGATTATCTTTCCTAACATTTATACATACCTGGAGTATGATGTCTTTTGGGGAAACAGAATCTCTTTTACAGCTGAAAAGAAAAAAATCAGTTTCATATTTAACTTTTGCCTTATACGCTTGAGGATGTGAGTGAGGCAAATGAGAATAAATGACTAATGCAAATAAATGTTGAGGATTTTCCCACTTTCCCACATAGCCCCTACCTCATGATTTCTGGAGATGAGCCATCCTGCCTGGGCAGTGGTTACAGGGAGCAGACTGCTGCGCTGGGCTGAGGTACTTGCTTAGCATTCAACGTGCATCACACCCCATCTACAGGCTGTTAGGGAGAAATTGCTTTCCTTCGATTTCCTGAGAATCTGTGCTAAAAACGTCAAACTGAGAGCTGCAGAAAAAAAAGAGTGAGCTTACTTGGGTCTAATTTGCTCTTTGATCTGAGGTCTAACTCAAAATATTTTATGGGTTTCATTACCTACCAAAGGCATATTCTTCACCTTTGTTGCCAGAGAGCAAAACTTAACATTAGCAGTGCAGTGCTCCAGAAGGTCTTGTAATGGACTTGTTGCCAGGAAGCAAAACACTTTGAAGCTTACAGAGAAAAAAATGGGGTGAGGAGATTTCTGTCCATTCTCACATCATTGCTTGACTCTCAGAAAGTTGAACCAGCATCCACTTACCAGTTTTGACATGGTGTGCATTTTATCACTTTCTTTTAATTTTATACTGATTTTTTTCATAGTGATTGGAATGACTCTTCTTTTCAAGGAGCCAGACGTTCCTCAGAGCTTTACTCTCCCATTTATGATGCTTTTGTCACTGATTTTAGTGGTTAAATGCGGGAATTGGAGAGCCCAAGCTCTGTTTTGACTACTGAGTCTGTGCAGCAGTATCATTTTCTCCACCCTGTACTGACCTGTCTCTGAGCAAAGTAAAGCCATTCCCAAGAACAGAAATGTATTGGTATTCGGTCCAAATCTCAATCTTCCTTATTTATCATCCCATCTTAAATGTGTAATAATGCCCCCTCCTTTTCTCTTTGTTCTCTTACTACTTATATGGCTGATGTACTTCTGCTGTTCAGTTTAAAACTGTGCGGGGGGGATTTTCTGCTATGTTTCTGAATTTGCCATTGGTCTCAGGGGAGTGAAGAGACATGTTATAAATTTTGCATGCAGCTTACCTTAAATGCACTCACAATGGAAAAGGTGACTCATTCTTTTCCTTTCAAAGAAACTTGGTGTCCACCATTACAAAACTCAGCTATTTCTTCATAAACAGAAGTAAACAATGACTACAATTCCTGTTTTGTTATCATTCTGAGTGCCTTGTTGGGTAGAATATACCGATAGCAGCAGAGGTGCTAAATTTTGGGTTCTTGGCTGCAATATTATATCATTTACCATCCCAGTTGTAGTTCAGAAAATGTTTTCCATCTTCTGTATCTTGGTGATCTGCATCAAATTTAATCCACGTGCTGTTTGACAGTAAGTGTGCAGACAGGCCCTTCAAGAACAATTTCTCAGTAAATAACCAGTTCTCCAAAAATGATGGGAAGCCACATCTGAGCCACAGGCAGGCTCTCATTGAAAATGAAAATAGTTCTAGAAAGTAAAAGGTCATTTTCAGCCCCTCTTTTAACTGCTGAAAGAGACATTAAAATACACCATGTGATGGATCTACTAGGCGTATACAGAGAGGTGTGAAAAGCTAGGAAGCCATATCCACAGAGCTGCTAAAGGGAAATACTGATGCAGTTATTATTTCAAGCAAGTATTTGCCATCTGTCATGACGATACCTGAAGACCTCATAGACCGTAGTTTGACACTTGCAGCATGCAGTCAGAGAAGGCACTGTGCTCGGCTGTGCTCTGTGATTTTAAGAACTTCCTAGGCTCAAATCTGTTGAGGTCTGGCTATACAGGTACATCTTGCGGCTCTTGCTGAGAGCAGCCTGGTGGGCTCCCTGGTGCTGTACAGGCTTTTGGGCTGTGCTTCTCATGCTCAGCTGCACTCTTGCCATCTGTCACCTGTTGTTGACTGCCTGGCCATCCTTCCCGGGCATCCTGCTCAGGAGTATGTGTTTTGGTAAGGTTTTCTGCATAGAGAGGGGTCAGTTGCTGTGTGTACTACAGAGAAGGTGCTATCCAAAAAAGAAGTACATTTTCATTTTAAAGCCAAAGGTGATGTGGTTTCTGATGTTCTGCAATTCCCAGGCAAGTTCATTCTGTGCTCACAGATAAAGCCTCTCTTCTGCACAGATCGCTGCTTCCCAAGGAAAAGACTGTCAAATCCAGTAGGAAGGCCCAGTACCACTCCTTGTTCCTGATGCTAACAATTGTGCAATTACACATCTAACTCTTTGCTAGACAACTTGATCTAGTGAAACCTTGCTGTCTGCAATAATACAAAATTTAGTTCCTCATGTTCTGAATGAGGCTTGAACATGAAATGAAGCTGTCAGAGCACGTGAGTATTATATTTAGTTTAGGGCTCTGCATATATCTGCAGGCAACCTGCATTTATCCAACTGCCAATGTAGCCTAAAATATACTCTCCATCTCACAGTAATAGAGTTTGGACCTTACAACCATTTCATCTTATGGCTTATTATTCATTAATTTCTGGCAGTACACTAAACAAAATCTCCAAAATTTACAGTCTGATGGCAAATCCATCAAAACATTTAAAGATTAAATTCTTTGATCTAAATATCACCTTGAAGGAGCTGTAAACTTGCAGTCCATAAACCTAATCACACAATCTCCATTTCTAACTATTAGCACTGTGTACGGAAGATGATATCTTGGTTTTGTTCAGTGAAAATAAAAACTACATTCTTTACTAGTGAAAAAAAACCCTAATGAAAAGCCCACTGCAACCTGCAGATAAGCGTCAATGCAGTATTTTGTGCCGTATTGTTCTTTTTCTCTTCTTCCTCTGTTGCTGAAAGCAGAAAATCTGTAGGAGACAGCTCAGGGCTGATCCAAAACAGTGCAAAGGCTCCCTTTCTTTTCAGTGAGCTTTGATTGTTGAGAAAAAAATATTCCTAAGTAGAGTAATTTTAATTCAGCAAGAATTTGTTTCTTGAAAGAGGGTGATGATTGTTTTTAGCAAAATAACGTCAAATAAACCCCTGTTTTGTAATGTGGTGACTAGAATGACTGAAATCAGAGTATCTTACGATTGTAATTTTTTTTCCCCTGCTTTTAGCTGTGGATAAAGGAACACGCTCTGTCTGCTGTGATGCAAAAGCACCTGTCTGAGAAACAAGAGAAGATAATTCAAGGTGTCGTAAGCAGACTAGGATGCCTCAGTGATGAGTAAGTTTGGTTTTATCAGTAAGCAGTGAGGTAAAACTGCACTGCTACATGCACAGATAAAAACTTGTGTACATTACATTGTGGAAAGCAGTGTTGAGGGATTATGAGCACCCGCAGACACAGAGGCAGTTACGCTAGTTTTTTGTCAGAGTATCAAAAACAAATTAAAAAAACCCAGAGATACCATGACTCCTGGTAAGTAGAAAAAATAGTCTTCTGTGATTTGTTAAGTGGTGTGGTCTCTGTGTATCTGCTCCTGTGTTTGTGAGTGATTTCTAATCTTGAACCAGCCTCTCTTTGCACTCTGTATGTCACATTGGAGTTGGATATTCTTCAAGATAAAATATTCAGTCCAGCGCCATTCAGCTCTACCTTTGCTTTCTGCTATTAGAATACCACTGACTATTGCTTTGCATGATAATTACTCTCTTGCATTCTCTGTCTATATTCACCAAGAAAACTTTTTGTTTTATCTCATCTTTGTACAGCCAAACATCCCTTTGATAGAGATACGTCTCCAAAAACCACAGTTTTGTGTTATCTGCCTTGTTTTGATTAAGATATCAAATTACTTCATTCACCGTTGTCTTCACATTACCAAAGATCAAAGCATTTGAAGACTTGTCTATTTGGAATATTGGTATTACTGCCATTGCACTCCTTTATTTTGGCTCTACTTTTCAGTTCAACCGTACATTTTCACATTCTCTGACTTCAGTGTTTCCCAACGTTAGGTATCTAGAGAGCGCATGGTGCCTTACGCATACACACAAGTTAGATACAGGCACAGACAATGTCATCCCAAATGCACACAGAGATTTCACTCACCCGGTCCAGAATCAACTTCAAGATTTGCTCTCCTGTTTAAAATTTACCGCAAACTTGCTTCAGCCATGTCTGCCCTGCCAGCTAACACTGGCTTCTTCAATGTCTTTTCAGAGTGTGCCTCCTTGGTAATCCACGATAGGCTGTCCTGCATTTTCTTGAAATAACTTTCCTGTAGTTCTGATTACATTCTCTTTTCATCTTATTTCAAGTCTCCTATTAAAAAAAGTATTATTATGTAATTATAGATTATTATTTATCTCTTTTACTTCTTATTTTTATTTTAATTTAACTTCGGTGTGACAGAACTAGAAGTCTGTCATAGCAATACCATTCTTTACAGATGAGCAGCTCTCCCAGGCATGCTTTGCATGAGAAGACATTGCACAGACTGAATAGTTGCTTTTGTCATATTTGAGCAATGACTTTGCTGAACACAGGTGTGTCAAATCAGCAAACAACTTACCTGATTGATTTTTAATGGTCCTTTTTACAGGTCTGTTAACTTTATATTGCAAAAACACCGACTTCTGCTGTGTTCAGTACTCAGAAGGTTAGCCCTCCGAAGAGTTGGAATGGCAGTCCTGGCCTGCATGAGAATGTCCAGAAAGAAGAGCTTGCTTCAAGAACTGAGAGTGCAACATACCCTGCAGAAGGGATCCTCCCCCTGCCACGATGAGGACCAGTGGCAGTTACAGAAGGCAGTGGTAGGTACAGTGTCTGGGTTTTTTTTTTTCCAGAGTTCTCATATGCTACGATGTCTGGCCTAAGAAATAGCTGTAGAAGATCTCAAAAAATAAAAATGTTCAAGTTCCAAATAGAAAAGAAAATATTCTCTGTCAAAAATACACCTACTGCTGGCATAGGAGGTCACTGAGTGTGCCTGTTTTACTTTGGCCAGACATTTTACATTTATCTACTGGCTAGTTATGTGTGATATAAGTTATCATAGTAAGCTTATTTAGCTATTTATTTTATATGAAAATACTAATGAAAGAAGGAATGCCAACATGTATAAAGGACTTCTACACAAGTTACTGCTTCAGGGTAAGGTAAATTCCTAGTAATTCTGCTAGGGATTGTAATATGTACTTGGAAAGTTCTTACTTGAACATCAGAAGAAGTTCTTCCCTCCACCAGATCTAGCTAGTTCTTCCCTACTGTCATGATTTTTTATTCTTTCTCCTCTGTCCATGAGATGCTTAGCATCCACTCGCTGACATCCTCCCAAATAATCTGGCTCCTGTAGGTCAAGGAGATGGGAGGAAGTTTAAGGGATTTTTGGACTAGATATTTCCACAGGTTGCTTTCAGATCTGTTCGTGACCGTGTTTTTTAGGGTTAATCCATTAAGTGTTGTTGGTTCTTTACTTATCTGCATTGGATATTTACCTAGAACAATACCGAATTTCAGATTTCAACCTCAAGAGGACCCTCCTAGTGGGTGTCAATGATAGCCCCTTCCCAGTACTGCTGCTGCACATATGAGTTGAACGCATCCAACACTTTGCAGCTCTGTGCTCCATGCTGTTTCTTTGTAATTAGCTGAGAGATTATATTGTGCATCCCTCTCATTCTGATTTGCATAATACAAACCCTCATTCTCCACTTGGAAGAGGAATAAGGAAATTCTGTCTGCTGCCATTTTCATATTTGATATGTCTATTGAAGTAGTTCCTGTTAAGTGTGAAAATCTCAAAATCTCATTAACCTTCAGAAGAAATAAAACATAAAATAATAAAATACAAATGCATGTGAATGCATTCCTCTTGTTATATGCTTTCCACTGCTCCCTCTCACTTAGCTCCCACAGGGACATTAATTGAGGTAATCACTGTGTTCCCTAACAAAAATGAAATGTCCCCACTAATTACTGTTCCTTTGGCCTCTCTCCATTACAGCCTCTTTCCAAGACCAGCTAAAACCCATCTCAGAAGGAAGTGCCTAAAACTACACATATAAGATTCTTGCTGCCAAAGAAGTAGGGCCTTGTTGTGGAATTGTGAAAAGTCAGATAGAAAAAAATGTTATGAACAACCTCCAAAACTAGAACCAATGTATAAGGAGTTAAGGAAAAGGTTAATTTACAGACACTCAACCAGAGTTTTAGATATACTGTGTTGTTTGAACTAAACTTAATTTGAGCTTGTGCCAATTTTAAACTGGTATACAGTGTCATGTCTATCTGTTGCTTTCATATAAAATGTAAAGCTACACTAAAGAATTCTAGCTTGGGTACTAGACATTGGGTCTCAAAAAAAAAAAAAGAGAAACGATTTAATGACATTCTGACTGTCTAAGAAAAACCATCAAAAACATATGTCTGAGTTATAAATAAAGACATGTCAGAACAACCCAGCATTAATAGGGACATCATTATTTTCCACAGATGAATGGGGGCAGAGCAAGTTCTTTTCCTAGTTGCATTTCTTATTTCCAAGAGGGAATCAAATAGGTACTGTTGAATCCCCCAGAATAATTTAATGTTATTTAGCCTTAAATGAGAATATTAAGATAAGACGGACATCAGCAATTCAATAGAAGGAAATCTATGGAAGACTAATACATCTAAAGAAGACAGAACAGGTCTGTCTGGTGAGTGCATACTATTGTATGCTAAAGAGAGTTTGGAGGGAAAGTGAATTTAAAGAGAAGCATAGAAAAGGGGGGCAAGTATGGTCCCAAAACCTCAAGAGACTAGAACTCTTCAGCCTAAAAAAGAGGTGTCTTCTGGAATATCATAGGTTTTAAAACTGACATAAAAGATGTGAGTATGGAAAAAATTTTCACTTGTTTCTAATTTCTTGTTTCTTATAAAAGAAGAGAGCACCGAGCAAGGCTATTAGATGGCAGGTTCAAAATTAAGAAATGTGTGGGTAAACTGTAGAGCTCACCATCGCAGGATGCTGTAGTTTCCAAGAGTACAAATGGTTTCCAAGTGCTATTAAACACATTGATGACCTCTCCCAAGGGCTGTAAGTACCAATATACCAACTTTTTCTCAGGTAGACCCCACAAACTGCACAAGTATTCCAGGTGTATAACCGTATACTTGACTTGTTCCTGTGCAGTTTATCAAGACATCCATAATTATCCCTTCCTGAACTCAGGATATTTGAACTAGATTGTTCATCTTTTTAATAGAAATAAGATGAAATTCAACAGTACATAATAGGAAGGTGGGAATACATCAGTTGGAAATGACTAATGGGACAGGATGCAGCTGTTACAGAATCATAGAATAGTTTAGATTGGAAACGACCTCTAAGATCATAGAGTCCCAACTGTTAACCTAACACTGCCAAAACCACCACTAAACCATGTCCCTAAGTGCCACCTCTATATGTCTTTTAAATACCTCCAGGGATGGTGACTCAGCCACTTCCCCAGGCAGCCTGTTCCAATGCTTGACAACCCTTTTGGTGAAGAAATTTTTCCTAATATCCAATCTAAACCTCCCCTGGCACAACTTGAGGCTATTTCCTCTCATCCTATCACTTGTTACTGGGGAGAAGAGACCAACTCTCACTTCACTACAGCCTCCTTTCAGGTAGTTGTAGAGAGCGATAAGGTCTCCACTCAGCCTCCTTTTCTCCAGACTAAACAACCCCAGTTCCCTCAGCCGCTCCTCATAGGACATGTTCTCTAGACCCTTCAGCTTCGTTGCTCTTCTTTGGATGTGCTCCAGCACCTCAATGTCTTTCTTGTAGTGAGGGGCCCAAAACTGAACACAGTATATGATGTCGTTTCACCAGTGCCGAGTACAGGGGGACGATCACTTCCCTGCTCCTGCTGGCTACGCTATTTCTGATACAAGCCAGGATGCTATTGGCCTTCTTGGCCACCTGGGCACGCTGCCAGCATATTCAGCCAGCAGTCAACCAACACCCCCAGGTCCTTTTCTGCCAGGCAGCTTTCCAGCCACTTTTCCCCAAGCCTGCAGCGTCACATGGGGTTGTTGTGACCCAAGAGCAGGACCCGGCACTTGGTCTTGTTGAACCTCATACCGTTGGCCTCGGCCCATCGATCCAGCCTGTCCAGATCCCTCTGTAGAACCTTCCTACCCTCAAGCAGATCAACACTCCCGGTCAACTTGGTGTTGTCTGTGAACTTACTGTGGGTGCTCTCGATCCCCTCGTCCAGGTCATTGATAAAGATAGTAAACGGAACCAGCCCCAATACTGAGCACTGGAGAGCACCACTTGTGACTGGCCACAGGCTGGATTTGACTCCATGCACTGCAACTCTTTGGACCCGGCCTTCCAGCCAGTTTTTCACCCAGCAAAGAGTACGCCCCTCCAAGGCACGAGCAGCCAGTCAGAGGCTTTACTAAAGCCTAGGTAGACAACATCCACAGCCTTTCGCTCATCCACTAAGTGGGTGACCTTGTCATAGAAGGAGATCAGGTTAGTGAAGCAGGACCTGTCTTTCATAAACCCATGCTGACTGGGCCTGATCACCTGGTTATGCTGTATGCGTTGCGTAATGGCACTCAAGATGATCCGCTCCATAACCTTCCCTGGCACCAAGGTCAGACTGACAGGCCTGTAGTTCCCCAGATCCTCCTACTGACCCTTCTTGTAGATGGACATGACATTTGCTCATCTCCAGTCAACTGGGATCCCCGTGGTTAGCCAGGACTGCTGATAGATGATGACAGGTGGCCTGGTGAGCACTTCTGCCAGCTCCCCCAGTACCCTTGGGTGGATCCCGTCCGGCCCCATAGACTTGTGTGTGTCTAAGCGCTGTAGCAGGTCACTAACCATTTCCCCTTGGATGATGGAGGCTTTGTTCTGCTGCCCGTCCCTGTCTTCCAGCTCAGGGGGCTGGGTACCCTGAGAATAACTGGTCTTCCTATTAAAGACTGAGTCAAAGAAGGCATTAAGTACCACAGCCTTGTCCTCATCCTTTGTCGCTATGCTTCCCCCCTGCATGCAGTAGAGGATGGAGATTCTCCTTAGCCCTCCTTTTGTTGTTCATGTATTTATAGAAACATTTTTTAGTATCTTTTATAGCAGTAGCCAGATTAAGTTCTGGTTGGGCTTTGACCCTTCTAATTTTCTGCCTGCATAACGTCACAACATCTCTGTAGTCCTCCTGAGTGCCCTGCCCCTTCTTCCAAAGGTCATAAACTCTCTTTTTTTCCCCTGAGTTCCCGCCAAAGCTCTCTGTTCGGCCAGGCTGATCTTCTTCCCCGCTGGCTCCTCTTTCGGCACACAGGGACGGCCTGCTCCTGTGCTTTTTGGATTTCCTTCTTGAAGAATGTCCATCTTTCCTGGACCCCTTCGCCCTTCAGGACTGCCTCCGTCAACCAGGGCCCCAAACAGGCCAAAGTCTGCCCTGCGGAAGTCGAAGGTGGCAGTTCTGCTGAGCCCCTTCCTTACTTCTCTGAGAATCGTTTTGTGATCACTATGCCCTTTTGTGATCTTCTAAGGCCTTCTCAAATTTCTATGCCATTTTTGTTTTTTCATTTTTTCCTCTTTTAAACAGTTTGTGGGTTCATCAAGATAGATTTATATAACCCTCTAGCACTACTGTAGCCTGTAGTGCTACAATACGTCAAAGAATTATCCAAATTGGTGAATAAATATGTAAAAATGCAATGATCTGGAAGCTGACTGTGTTTGCATAGAATAATTGAGTAGGTTTGTTTTGTGTACACATGAATAAATCAATTAAAATTATTTAACCAAGGTCAATGGAATCTGTTGATGCCTGAAGTGAATGAATGAGTTATATTTTGAGGATAGTGTAGGACTTTGCAGGCATACCAGTGGATTAAAATAGTGCACTGTAAGTGAATAGTCTATGTCTAGACGCAGGCTCCATAACTAATTTTTGAAGTGCAAGTTGAGGAATGGGGGCAAGTGATTTTGATTATCACAGTACATCATAGCTGAAGGAGGAATTGTATCAGAGGTGACTGAATGGCTCAGTGTAATACTTTCATAAACACAGTCTGCAGAATTACCTCGTACACAAGGGACATTGTGATGCGGTACCAGTTTTGTATTGGCCTGGCTAGCTTTTCAGTTGCGAAGTTTTTATCATAATTTTCTTTTACATGGCAGCAAAAGCACAGACACCCCTCCCCCAATATATGTTGTTCTGTTTCTCGCTTCTCCTGAGCTCTTGAAAAGATTACTGGCTAGATCCTTTCAAGTCTGTCTCAAGTTTAGCGTATCAGATGTTCACCAACCTTTAATCTTTTCTTTCTCCTTTTTTTTTTTTTTTTGTTATACCT
>VFFE01007634.1:1053889-1067358 GCA_008921705.1 Burhinus oedicnemus | reverse complement strand
GCCAGGACTCCCAGGTCCCTTTCCACAGAGCTGCTTTCCAGCAGGTCAGCCCCTAACTGGTACTGGTGCATGGGGTTATTCCTCCCCAGGTGCAGTACCCTACACTTGCCCTTGTTGAACTTCATGAGGTTTCTCTCTGCCCAACTCTCCAGCCTGTCCAGGTCACGCTGAATGGCAGCACAGCCTTCCGGTGTGTCAGCCACCCCTCCCAGTTTTGTGTCATCAGCAAATGCCGATGGTACACTCTATCCCTTCATCCAGGTCATTGATAAATATGTTGAACAGGACTGGACCCAGTACTGACCCCTGGGGAACACCACTTGCCACTTACCTCCAACTAGACTCTGTGCCACTAATCACAACCCTCTGAGCTCTACCTGCCAGCCAGTTTTCAATCCACACCACTGTCCATTCATCTAACCCACGCTTCCTAAGCTTGTTTCCTCAAAATGTTTGTTGAAATGACTGAGATTTAAAACTGGCCAGGTCTACATGGCAAGAATTAGCTGGTGCCAAATAGACCATCTTGACAGTGATGGCAGAGCCAAAACAAGGCACTTTGACATTGTGCATTAAGCTGTGCAGCTTCTTGCTCCAGGGAGCCATAAATGCCACACTTTTACATGGATTTAAAAGCACTTTGGCAAATTAAGTCATGGCAGAAAATTCCACTGACAGCTACAAAGATGCTGCTAGTTCTCAAGAAATTACAAGGCACTGGAAGTGAGGGAAACACTCAGAGCAGTATTAGCATTTTATGTTTGCTCTTTTCTTCTGGCCTCCCTTAAGCTTATGTTGTTGGCTACTGGAACCGAGAACATGGTCATATAAGCTGGTCCAGTCTGCATTTTTAGTTCTTAAGGATGAAGATCAGTGTGTTGCTAAGAGAAACATTTAATGGCTTGGACAGCTGTTAGTTTTAGTACAGTCTTAGCATCATAATTAACAGGCTTTGCTACAAACACTAACATTTAAACATGTAACTGCATTGCTCTGTAGCAGACAAACACAAGACAAACTGGTCCAAACTGTCACTCAAGAAACAATCCATGGATCCAGCCTTCCCTTCCCCATCACTTCATTGACACAGATAGTCCTCAGACTGGTCATAGGGACCAATTTTCAAAGGTCTGCAAATGGCAATAGGGAAGAGCCAGTTTCACATCACTAGGACTATATCAGGTATGAAAAGATCATAGCCCTGCTGCAAATTTTTAGAAGCTTGATGATTCAAAAACCATGAAAGCTTTGCACTGCTTTCTTCTTATAGCTGAAATAACAGCAGCTCCCCACCCTCAAGTTCACAAAATGAACGTCTTCCAGCTTGGTGCTTCTACAAGGGAGCAAACTTAAGTATAGTTTCCTGTTCTGCAGATGTATACAGGATCACCAGCTAATCCACATTTTATTTACTGTTACTGCTTTATTTTTTTAAGGACAGGTTAGCGATGTAGGAGCAGGGGCATTGCTGTGAAATAGGGCTCCAGGTGGTAAGAGAAGCACCACTTACCTTGCTTGGTTTAAACTCCCCATTAGCAATGGCCCATGCCAGCTCTCCAATGGTGTATCATAGTAACCATCCAAGTGAGGCATCCTTCACCTCACCTCGTGACCATGCTCCAAAGGTACCTGTGCTCCAAAAAAAAGCTGTTTAAATCATCTCCAGGTAGTACTGCTTGTCCAGAGTGGAGAGACCCAGGCACAGGACAGGATCCACAGGCTTCCTGCAGGCTGTCCCTGAGCAGCGACATGGGAGCAGCAGTCAGGCTGCAGGGGCTTACCAACATCACGGGCACACTAGCGTATTTCTCCTTAGAGAAATCATAGCAGAGTTACATTGACCTGACAAGCACAGTCTTGTTCGCACAGAAGCACTGAACCGTGAAGTGCCTCCCAAACACCCACACATGTATTTATTCACAGACACTTCACCGTGGAAAAATAAATGCATGTTAACAGTGGATCTTGACTAGCTTGTAGGCAAAGGGATCTTTGGTTTAGGATGTCATTTAGCATGTAGGAAAACCGGAATCTGTCAAGAGTAGTTACACAACGATCATTTCTGTCACCTCAAGCATGACAAGCCTCGTAGATTGAGTAGAAGTCTTACTCAGGTGAACAACCATTGCTACTTGCACAAACGCAAGAAAATCACTAAGGAATTTGTAACCAGCAGTTCCAAAATTTTGACACTATGTCAAATTTGCCACAGTTTAACAAACCACCTTTATCTCTATTGTCAGGGTTAGGTTACCAGAATGGTTGCTGGCTCTGTCAACACTCTTAGCAGATGGGTTGGAATAGGACAGTGGAGATGGAGACTTGGTATTTCAGGATTGCCTTACTTGCTAGGCTGTGGGTTATTCCAGAGCAGGTTGTCCTCAGGCTTCGCTGCTAGCGTTATTTTACTTCATATAAAAAACCCAAACCACCAAGTGTGCAAGTTGGTGCAGGTTGATGGTCGTATAAAATACCTGAACCACCAAGTGAGCAAGCAAGCCTAGGGATGAGGCTGCTCTCCAGGCAATAGGAAACATGAATTGGAATCCTTAGCAGAAGGGATTGTTCATTAAAAGACTTGGTTTTCTCTTATTTTGGGAGCAAACAGTTCAGTTCACTGCAGGCTGAATTGCAGTGTTTCTTCACTGGTTCAGATCAAAGCCAAAGCCAAAAGAAAAGCTGGCTATTCTGACCAGCTCTGCTGCCAGGTTTTCAGAGCAAGCTGACCGAAATGGAGTTTTCCAGGGGAGCAGTTCCTTTCCTCGGCAAGCCAGAGGTGATAACATACCGGCTTTAGAATACGAAGACAGGCTTCAGATAGGCTACTTTCCAAAACCTTTATGTCCCACATGCACCTGACATGCACCACGTGCCCTCTACCCATGCAATTTATTGCCGCATGGAAACGACAGACCAGTGCTTAAGTTGTCAAGCATCCCAGCTAGATAAAACCATCCCACCGGCACTGCACTTTTACAAGACTTTTCCTAGTGCAGCTTTGTAGCATAGATGAGGGCAAAGTGGTAGAAAGCCAAGGTCAGGTGTTTTGCTGACCTGCTGAATTTCGTAGCACCCCACCCTCCCCTGTAGCCCGTGCCTCCCACAACACCTGCAACACAATCAGACAAGCAAAAAGCGATAGAAAAGGTTTCTTCACATAGTTTGTGAGAGAGTCAGAAAGACAAGGAGAAAGCGTTTCCTTCACTCTCACAGAGAGAATACAAGTTCACTTTCCTCACCTTACCTGCAGCACGTCTTGTTCATGCCGTGCCTAAACACTGTCCTGGTTCAGTCAGCAGAGAAAACTGGTATCAAGTCAAATATAGCTTAGGTCAAACTGGAGCACTGCATACTGGTTCTGTACTACAGAAGAAGATGATGGCAATCAACTACCATTTCAAGCAAATCAGATGCAGTCTTACAGGTCTTGGGAGAAAGATAATTTAGGTCTCATTTGGCCAAAACTGAGGCTGCCGCAATGTAAACAGTATTTTTCCTGTGAGCTCTATTTAGTTAATAGAGATTATAGCATGCTATCATATGCATATGCAGACACCTATACATTTAACGCCCCTTGTGACCTAAGGAGGTTCCTTCTTTCACACGATGTCAACCTAAAAGACAATTTCCCCTGAGTTTCTCCATTCTAAATTTTCAATCACTGAGCAACAGCACTGGAAAGCAGAGGAAGACGCTTACCCATTAATTCATTTCCTTTATTTCACAAGCTTTGAATTCAGAAATTGAACCACGACTAGTAGATCTTGATACGGTAGAGTAAGTAAAAATGCATGTGATTACAAAGGAAAAACTTTGTACAAAAAACTTTAAAAATCCGACGGCAACTTGGATTATCTGTAAGTACCAAAAATCTCATGCAGAAGGAGAGCACTACTGCCCAGGCGGAGAGATCCCTGCAGGGATGGCAATGGCATTGGTATGTATAAATTATGGCTGTGTCTAAAATGGAAACAAGAAGGACACAGACTTGGAACGTACTGAGTGGGAACAGACAGGTGCTACAAAGACCATTTGTCATTACGTGTCCCGAAAATTTTCTGTGTCTGAGAGAAGTGCTTCTTGGGTTTATAATAAATTAAAGATGAAACAGAAGCTGCTTATACTACTCTACTGCATACTTCAAAGATGGCCATTTTCTTCCTTCATAAGTGTTTTTGGTGGTGTTTCTCAAATACAGACATTAATCTTGGCATTGTGTCTAGTCAATTGTTGGCAACGTGTTCTAAAGGGACTCACTCACAGAATGCAACTTGCATAAATAACTCAGCAACATGCATTAACTACTCTAATACAGCGAAAGGGTGCAAAGGAACCATCATTCAGTTACGAGACGAAGCTAAAACCTGTAGTCACTAAAGGGGCAATGGAAGCACCATGCTTTAAGGTGACTATGGCATGAAAGCACAATTGTGAGGCAAGTAGTTCCAAGCAAACACACCACACTATTATCACCTCTTCCTATACATAAAAAAGAAAGACATTTCATTTTTTATTTCCATTAGTACCAAATAAAACTGTGGGTTTGATAACACAGATATTGAAGGGAACAGACATTATTCCCATGATCCTTCATCCTTGTGTTTCTGTCCATCATCATTTTTCAGCCAAGACTGGTAATATTAGAGCGACCACCAGGAGGTGCCACGATGCGGTGGCCAGTACGGCGTGGGTTATTGTCGTCTATCTGAGCTCCTGCAGCAAGAGAAAAATCAGGAAACAAAGCTATGAAAAGGAAAAAACCATCAGTGGTGAGATGTTACGTGGCTAGTTCCAGCTATGTGCCCTTCACATCACCATCAGCTGGTTTCTCTTGAGCCAGACCAATGACTGAAGTGCTAAACAGACCTTCAAGGCACATTTCTGTGCCTAGCTCCAAGTTGTCTTCAGTGAGAAGTCTAGGCTGAAATGTCTGGGATCAGATTGATGCTCACTCTACATGGGGAATTGTCTCCCACTGACTTGAATAGCTCATGCAGGGATGACAGCCTACAGACTGGGTTCCCTTCATGAGATCAGACCCTGACAGAAAATATTACTGCTTTAATGAGAAAAAAATACCCCAAACATCTATGTGCAGAGTGGATTTTTCAAACCTGACTCATTGATTTATCATACCTGTTCCCACCGAGTCCATGGGTCAACAGTACAGTGAATCTGATGTTAGTGATTATAAATCCATGAGGAAAGTAGCATTGAGCTGATGTAAACTTGTACCCACTTCAAACTGCTTTTAAAAACGCTGGAAGGTTAAGCTTAAGGTGACAGCAATCTTTCTGCCGTGCTAAATACTGTCTGATCACACTCAGCTTCCTAAAGGCAATGTAAGACTACCGTAAAAGTGTAGGACCATTTTAAATGCTATCGTAGTCTCTGGTTCTGCTTAATCTCCTAAGAACACAGTAATGTTCATTTGCCTGATTCAGATCAAATTCATACCACTAGATGCCTTGGTAGTACCTAGATCCAGCAGTAGATTGTGAAACCACAGCTTCAGATGCTTATGAAAAATCGACTTATGGTTATTATAATTATAGGTCAAATTTCTAAGCACTTTTTTTGCTTTATATAGCTTTATGTATCTGTATGTGCTCACCACGGCCCCAGATGTAAAGGCAAAAATATACTTCAACTCACTAGAAGTGTTTTTAAAATATTTGCTCTCCTTGGGCTTTCTTCCAGAAGTTTCATTTAGTTTCTAAAGACATGATCTGTCGGGGAGGAAAACTCCACCATGGGCTCACACAGGGGATAAAATCCAGTGACTTCCATACCATCATAAGAAGCCACTTATTTACCAATTGGGCTGTAGACTTTTGAAGTATAAGGATTTGACACACTTGTAATTATCTTCAAATGACAAGAATTATTTCCAACAACCCCAAAGGATGATTTTCCAGTCTGTTTCTTATGTACCATGGAAAACGTTTTGGGCACCAAGAGCAAAGAGGACAAGAAATACTCTAACCTGTATATGAATAGTTTCTGCACATGGTTGGCCAACCACGGACAAGAACAGTTGAGGTTTCCATGTCTAGCAGTTGCTGGTGATGCAGCAAGAAAGAAATCTGAGATGGCTGAACCACATGGGTTGCACCAGACCCAAGTCCCATCAGCTGTACATACCACCAAACGGCCCCGGTCACATCAACCAGAGACCTCAGCTAACTGTAATGGGCCAGGTAAATAAAATTAAAAGACTACATACAGAAAAAATATTTAGATTACCAACATTTTTGGCCATTTCTAAAATATTCCTAGAGAAAGAATGTATAAAAATAAATATAGATACATACATATATGTAAGTATATGCAGGTATGTGAGTATATATAATCCTTCTGTATTTGATTAAAGTGGTAATTATAATTGAAATTTATCACCAATAATCCATACTCATGGCTTTAAAATGTTTCTGACTTACCTGATAAGCTAAAATTGGATTGATGGAGGTTTCTGATTGGTGGGGGCTGGTTTTTGGCAGGGGAGGATTTAGTTGAGGGTGCCGGAGTTGCGTATTTTGGCGTAGCTGGGATTTCATACACGGGCCCATCATACATTCCTCTGGAGACTCCTTGCAGTCCTCCCACCTAGATCAAGAGGAGAATAAAAATCCAGACATTGCATGCTCTGGTAATGGTCCCTAATGATACTCCTGCCTATAGGCAGAGACCACTGAGCACAGAGCTATATTCTGCATTAGCTGAATTAAAAACACATCTATGCTCTCATCAAAGCTACCAGTCTGCTTTATATATACAGGAAATTATAAAGCTTCTTCCCTCCATTTTTAAATACATAAAAATTATAAGAGAGAGATCCTTATTAGGTTTCCGTCACAATCAGTAGGGAGAAATGGGATTCAAAAGCACAACAGGTCTGGCCTAAGATGTTTCTTTTAAGTAAGATCAGTCACCATCACCTCTTCTCTCTCCATTCAGAGGCCGTTCAGCAGGGTTGGTTCAGCTGCCGAACCCCACTTTTGCTGTTGCGAGACTGATACCCACATTACAGATTGCAGCAATTTCACTCCTACCTGTATTTTCTCTGCTCCTCCCCTTCAGGTATCTCATTATCTTCATTAGAACTCATTGAAAAGTGGTGGCAATTTTTAAACTAAAATTTCAGAAGTTTCCACTTCTTGCCATCAACTAGAAAAGCAATTATACACTAGACTGTGGCATGGGACCCATCTTTCACTATCTGCCAGCAGAGTATCTGTCGTTTGAGCTCTCATTTCAGTTTGAGGTGTATAGATTTTACATCAAAATTTAATCAAAACAGTCAAAATTTAATCAAAACAGTCTCACTGGCCTTAAAATCACAGTAATCTAGGAGATAGTATTTTTAAAAAACAGTTCAAATTTTCAGGAAGAGCCTGAAGCCATTGAATCGCAGAACGCAAAGCTCACCAAAAAGATCAGAAATCTGTGGCTTACAAGATTATTGTTTCAGAGCCATTTCCCCAACAGGTTAACAGTGAAATTAAAATACCGTACAGGAAGGACACTATTCACAAGGGTTTCATCCAGCTCTGACAGAAATCAATGCATCTTCCTTGCTTTCGGTGACGGGGACATCAGGCTCAGAAGAGCCACTGTCTCACAGGCTGAGCCAAAGCGAATGCCCAGAAGGGAGCAGCTGCCCATCACAGCAATGAAGCCGTCTCACAGGGACCCCCACAAAGGCAGGAATTTATACTGCCATCCCTGCTCCAGGGATAAATTCATACTGCTACCCTGTGCCAGTTACAGCTGTGCAGCCCCTTGTTTAACAGGTTTTTTTCTGTATTCCTTTGTTGTGCAGTGACATAGTCGACTGGTGGCTGATATGACCATCACTGGGTTTTTCTAAGTATTTCCAGTCGATAAAATTTGATAGTGGGAAAAGAAATGCGGACATGAATCTGCTCTCCCTTCCTCTCGGCAGGCAGCAGAGGGAGCTGCAAGAGCAAAAACATCAGTCCTTTTCTTGGTTCTTCTGCAGACCTTTCCCTAAGTATCCAAAATCAACGGTCTTCCCCAAAATCCAGGCCCACTCGCAAGATGCAGGTTATTTAGCCCAGCTACTGTCATGCATACTCCTGGTATAAGACACCACTCTCTCATATTTGTTTTTAAAGTGGTGTTTTCACTATTGAAATGATATTTATATAATTAATATATACTTTTATATTATAGTATATGAATATATTATTATATTATATATAATTATCAGTTTATAGTAATTTAATTTATATAGCACTCCCATGTGCTAAACCCTTGAGAGGCGAGTGTGAAGAGAAGGCCCATGTCAGCTAAGTGGATAATACAAAAAAGGTGCAATACCGATTGGTATTTTGCAAAACTTTTGCAGATGCTTTTGATTTTTATAGCGCCTCTTCTCATTAGAAGAGCAGACCTGTTGTATCTCACAGCTTGACAGAATTTGTATGACAAATTATGAAAGATAAAAACTTATCAACCTGCTTATAAACTTAATTTCAGCTGCCACCCCCACAAGCTATGGTATGTGCTTGGTTGAAGAAAATACGGATTTTAGTCAGTTTGTCTTGTTACCTGTCCTCACACAGTGACTTTCTTGCTCAGTGGCAAAAAGCAACTTCCAAATAACCCTCAACTAGTGCCAAGCCAAATGGTTTTCAGCAGAGGAGCACTGATATAATTCAAAACCAGAAGTGACCCAGTCTTAATCTTGGCCATTTCCCACGCTTTTTATTAAACACAAGAGAAAAGTTTTCTGAGCTGTGAATGCTGCTAATACACAGTTCTGCAAATGAAGTATCTCTGGCTCACACGCTTTTCTTCTCTGCAGTGTGGCTGTTCAGTATGCAAAGCTTAGTAACAATTTAAAATTCTGTTCTTCTTCTGGCTAACCCTCCTCTCAAAGAAGCTTTCTCTTTTTCCTGAGTTTTAACTAAAAGTATATTCTACCGCTACTCCACCTCCCTTCAAAAGCCTGCACAGCTGGACATGCGGCAATTATGCACAACTGGCAATTATATGCTCTACTCACTGAAGCTCACGGTGTTAATTAAGTTACATCAGTTCACGCTTGCAGAGGAACCACTTTTTTGGTCACATTTTGAACAAGTCATATATAGTCCATCTGATATGGACTCATAATAGCACAATAACAATAAAAATCCACGTGCTACTGTGGTTCCAAGAGTGTATGGCTATAAAGAAGATTAAATAATATCTGACATTACCTTATTCCTGATTTTGATGCGCTGGTAAAGATATTCAGGGAAAGGTTTGCGAGGGATGAAGCGGCCCATTCCCTTATTTACGTGCAGGTTTCCATCTTCAAACACAATCTTCCCTTGGCTTATGACCACGAGTGGGGCACCATGGCACTCCATTCCTTCAAAGATGTTGTACTCAACAGCCTGGGGATCAACCAACATAGTCACTGCAAGTTCAGTACAAGATCTCTTTCAGTTAATAACTTATAATCTGTATTTGTAGTCATAGTTTTAGACAACTGCCTTTAAGAGGTGTACAAAATTGTTTTGTCTGAAGGAAAAGCGATGCATTTCAATACAAAATGATTTCAAAGAATCTCTCCAGTAAGACTTTGCTGGATCACACTTTTCCTTTCCATTGCTCACTACCCATCAGGGCTTTATCTCATTTGTTTTTGAGGACCTTCCATATTTATCCAGTGCCTTAAGAAGAAGGAAAATTGTGATTCAGGTGCCAGATACCCAGAGGACATGGTCCCACCACGCACGTGCTGTGAGTGTGTAAGGGAATTTCAAAGGGACCAGCACAAATATTCCTGTCTGAAAAAAGCCCAGAAAGGACCCGGAAAGTCTGAACCTAAATGGGAATGACTGTCGAAGGGCAGGTGATTATTACTTTCTTGAAAATACAGAGAGATCCCAAGACAGAGAAATGGAAACTGAATCACCCAAACTTACTTTTTAAAGGTTTCTAAATGTTTGTGCCTTTTTAATATAAGCTGTATTACTGGATTTCCAGTAAAACATTTGGAAGAATTCCCCAATGTAAAAGACCACAGCACCGAACATTAAGATAACAACTTTGAGATACACAACACATAAGATAAAACCTGTCACAGTCAAAATCGAAGCAACTGTGAGTCACTGGTACTCTGTACTAAGGGCAGAGAAGTACGCGGCGAAGCTTTGGAATGCAATAGAACATCCCAGCCATGAAGCTGCTCAGAGCTGTATTATCAAAATATTTAACCATGTCATAATTTAGAATACTGTTGATTTAATCGCACAATTTAAAATATCAGGTGCTTTTCAGGTAAGCAAAAAAAGTAAGCTGGTTTTAAATGTGTCATCACAGCTTTACTAACCTCAGCTGCAGACCTGCTGATCCACACCTAGTTACAGATCTGCCACAAACGTGCAAAAAATAGTGCAATCGTATATGCAGAGAGAAAAGAAATCCTTCCTGATCCCAGTGCTTCCAATGCAAGATTTCAATACTTTCATCTTCTGAAATATTTACCCATTTCAGAATAGGAGAAGGCAGTTACATCGTTCCTCTACATCCCACCTATTTGGTGTTCACGTGAATTAGATCAACATTTGAAAAGCGACAGTGACATTTTTTTTTCTTGCTGGTTTTCCTTTTCTCCTTACCGATTTATGGCTTTTAGCTGTTATAGTCTTCACCTTATCAGGGTCCCAAATAACCACATCAGCATCCGATCCCACAGCAATCCGGCCTTTTCTTGGATACAGATTAAAGATTTTGGCAGCATTGGTGCTGGTGACAGCTACAAACTGGCTCTCGTCCATCTTGCCTGTGGCCTAAAAACAATGTGACTTGAGCAAAACATGCTTATAAAATGGGGATTTACTCTTCAGAGTGACAAATTATCAGGAAGATATGGGAAGGCGTGTCGCTCATATATATGGTGATGGTGCATGAAACAGAGGTTCCATCAAGCAGGATTTTATACAAGACACGTTATTTGGGAGTTTCAAATAAGTGAATGTGTTACTCCTGGCACCCCAAAGAACAGCCTACAAAACCTTAATGCAGATGATACCATCAGGCTGCTCAGTTATCTACGGTCCCTTTCTCTACACACTGATGCCCAAATGGTTTTGTTGCTAGTCCTAGTAATTTCCATTTAAATGTTTTAACATTTTTAAAGAGAGAAACTTATATGAGTATTATAAGATTAAATAAAAGCTCAAGATTCAGACTCTTTCAGAAACATTTTTTGCAAATTAAGTCCATTCTACTATTAGTATTGCCAAACCTATAAATCTAAGGAATACAACCGCAGTTATGAAGTCCTTGCCTGGAGAAACATCACCACCAACTGAACTTTTTATGCCGTCAGGGATGGCTTAGTAGCAGTTGTACATGGCAGCATTTTGATTTTTCAGTAGAATATTTTGGGGTCTTCCCTGGCAATAAGCAAAAGCAACGTTCCAAGGAAGAACAAGAGTGCCAGACCTTTTAATATTAAATAAGCACTTATTTCCTGCCTGGTAAAACATAAGATTTGCAAAATATAAGCTCCTCAGTGGTCCAGGACTGAATGTTACCACACATAAATGCCACGTTGCAGCCCTTGCTGCAGCTCCTTCCCTTGGCGGGAGTAACAGAAGGGAAACAGCACTGGCTGGCTGCACTTTGCTTGCTTCCCCGCTTTGCTCCTACAAGGCAGATATTTGAAGCTGCTTCTGTGCTTGGAATCTTAATAGTGGTCCCTGGTTATTAAATACAGTCTGGGAGAAGTGCTCACGAGAGCGTTGTAAATACTACCACTTCCCAGTTTGCAGTATGCATTTGAGTGCAATGCACTGCAAGGTAATGAGTGTGTGTGTGTGTATGTGTGAAGATGGACAATGGAGGGAGAGTATCATTATATATTAGGAAACACGGAACCATCAAAAAATTGCTAACTTATACCGGCACCCCACCGCAGAATATGCCAGCATGAATTACATGCAATGTTCTCTTTCAAAGCATTTTATAGTCTAGCCTCAGGCTCAGCTGCCATCCATTTGTAATTTCTCAAAAACGATGAGACACTTCCCAAATTCAAACAATCCATTCATCGTGTTTATATGGGGTCCACTTCAAAATCATTAAACGGCTCCAGATCCTACATCTCGGAGAAGCATCCACTCTGACACCACTGGAAAATTGAGCGGTATCGTCTGTGAAGCCTCAGGTCTAATAAAGCATGATGGTGTTGCACTGTCAAAAGTGAAACACAGCCCTGAGTTTATAAAACTGGAGAAGGTTTTTGAAATAAACAATTCATCTTATAGTAGCGGTCTCTCAGGGAATTCTCAGAAAAATATTAGAAAGTCACTTAAGTACTGGCCGAGAGTCTCCTGGCTTTCATTATTGTCAACACCTGATTTCTTTTTAGTCCATAAAAGTAAGTAATTACTTACTACAGCCTTGTCCCAGACAACAGTCATTCTTTCCTCAATTCCATTGACCCCTTCAGGAATCATAGTGAAGTTGTCCTTTCCAATGGCTTTCTGGGCAGTGCTATATGGGCAATGTCCACTTCCCGTCACCTGCAGGTCCCCACTGTGGAGTTAACACACAGAAGGTTTAGACCAGGCGTCACCAAGGTAACCTTGGTCTCACAGACTAGCTGTGAATGGACCTTTCCAGCGTACACACCAGAGGCGTAGGCTGTAAATCATGTCAGCAGCCTTTACATGTTGGCTACAGATCACTGAAGAGCAACAATGGCATTGGACATCTCCACTTTCCCCCAGGAGCACCCTGAACTCCCAGATTACAGTTCCCTTGAGTTGCCAGCTGCTTATCAACAGACATCAGGCACAAGCCCACTCATCAGGACAAAGGATTATTCCAGGATTAAGGATATGATCACGAGCTTGTATGAAATGTCTGCCACTCTCAAGGTAAATTAATTCATAACCATGTTGAAAAATAATGGCAGATTTTACAATGCAAAGTCATGAGCATCAAGCTTGTTTCCCTGTATTTCTCCCCTGCACATATATTTTTCTTGCAATTCTTACACAAATACTTCATATTTTTCTTGCAATTCTTACACAAATACTTCTTATCTGACCTTCCAAAACAGAACCATGAAAATAAAAAAGGAAGGGAAGTTTTTTGTCAGGTAGTCTTCTAATTAAACAAAGAAAGCCATAGTGCAAGTCAACATATGCTCTGGATTTATCTAACTTAAAGGTCTTACACAGAAAAAGACATAGAGTAAAACACAAAAAGAGCTACCAAATAATAATGCTTTTATTTAAGAAGTTGGTTTTTTCAGCCTAGAGAAAATTTTTTTGCAGAGCGCAGAACTGGATCACAGCTGCTCTTGGGAATAAGGAGGAAGAACATAACCAATATGCAGAATCTTGCAAAAATAGAAAAACAAAAAAAAAAAAAAAGATAGGTTCTTCAATATCGACAGGAAACAGATGATATTTTTAGGTCTTGATTAAGCTTACAGG
>VFFE01007634.1:1023668-1034729 GCA_008921705.1 Burhinus oedicnemus | reverse complement strand
AAAATCAGTATGGAGCCTGCTGTAACTATCCCCACAGGTGCTACATGAGCTTCAGCCTGGAGTGGGAAGGGTTGGTATTGCTAGTACTCACTGATCATGGTGGTGCCCCCTGCGAGCGCTGCTTTTGTGCCTTGATAGAAGTCATCAACAGCAGTCATTCCTTGGTAGGGCTTTTGAAGGTAAGTGTTGACGTCTATTCCCCCAGGAATAACCATGCGCCCATTAGCCTCTATGGTCTTGACTCCTCCAGGAACAATCAGATTCTCTCCTATTTGCCTAGGCAGCAAGGAAAGCCAATATTATTTTACTTAAACAAAGAAGCACAGGGAACTGAAGCTACTTGAGGCATGTAGGGGAGAGGAACCTCGGGGCGGTACAGAAAGAACAGGGACCCCAAAGGAAAGGTGAAGCTCAAACACACGGCACTGGCAGAACAAAGCATCCCAGCCTGTCCGGCTGGGCTGTGTGCTCGGGCTGCTCTGCGTTGCTCTAGGGGCCAATAAAGAAGCTGTAATGCACCAGCATTAAAAACTGATTATTTTTTTTATATGACTCCTATCTTTAAACAATTACAAATATGTACAGTTAACGCTCTCTTGGGGGCTCCGGTTTTGTATATTAAGTTCTTAAATGAAAACAGAAAAACAGATCAAACACGACAGCAAGCTGGAATTGTAAATATATGGCAGAAGCAGGAGGCACATCAGAAGGGAGTTATAATTACTTTGTAACCAAGCAATGCAAATTTATCCTTAAAAGAAAATCTAAATATCCTAAGATACAAAGATAAATATTTAAGAGACCCAAACACTTTTAATCTACCGTGTCACATATTCTTCATCCTCCTCTTAAAGTTAAAACTTAGTGAAACATTCTGCATAACTGTGTGGAAAAATGTTAATTAGCTGTTGCCATCTTTTTCCCTTCAGTTCTTCAAAACAGGATATCTTTTTTCACTATTAAAAATATTAATCTGTCCCCCGTGCTGATATCAAGCAAATTCCAGACACAGCCAAAATACTTTTAGTGTTCATGGACACAACTACGAGTAAATTAACCTTTAACTTTTAAAGCCGCATTACATTTTTATTGTCTACTTTGCATGGTGCCACACAGAAAAAGGTACGGGTTTGTGTGGCAGCCATGACTCTGCACTGTTACACCATAACATATCTGGGCTTAGAGATAACTATAAGGTAGTTTAAGTTCACTTAGTTTATCTTGTGCTACAGACGCAAAGCCCTTGTCTTAATTTCCTTTTGTCTGGGATAAAATAACATTTATCCACAGCTAAACAAATACCCCAGCCATCTGAGCTGCTGAATCTGTTTCTCCCGTATTAAAATGCAACTCCCACCTACAGAGCAAACACAGCGACTGATTAACAGCCAATCGCAACAAGCTAGAACCAAAACCGAATATAACTGTTAATTAAAACCAGGGATAATTATTCACATTGGAATTTGGCCAAACCGCCAGAGTTAATAAATAGCCCCGAGAGGTCAAGAATTTGTTTCATATGCTATGCAAAAATGTCACCTCCAGCAGCCTGGCTCCCCCGGCGCTCTGGGTTTTGGCTGGAGGGAAGCGCCGCCACTCGGTTAGCAAACTCCCCGCCAGCATCCCCAGCCGGGGTCTCAGCCGCTCAGCGCTGAACAAATCCAAACGGGCTTACTCATGAGAGCTGATAATATCACGGCTTGAAGCCGTACAACTCCGTGTCTGGCATCTAATAGTCATCAACGCGTATCGCACTGGGAGCATGTCATAACCTGTTTACAGCTGTGCGGAGCGCTAATGACACCGTGACAAACAGGGAACTGATATGTATGCAAAAGCCAGCAGCAGCCCAGCGCATCCGATTGCGCAAACAAGTTGCAAGAAGCTCCTCTGCTGTTAAAATCTGACTCATGTAAGGCATTCCAATCCATGAGTAGATTGAATGCTTGTATAAAGTTAGGGAGCCCCACATACAATAATGGTGTTGCACTAATTTTCATTAGCTGAATGCACTCCCAAGATTTTAACTAGAACAATCCTAAATCTTTGTACAGTGTTTGCGTGGCTAAAAAACTGAACTGGGAAAAAAAAATTTACTATGACCAATCTCCTTCAAATATGTCTAAGGCGGAATTGCACTCCAAGGACTACCACACCTTCCGAAAATAACATTAAAGAAAACCTACACAAAAATGTAAAAGCAATTCATTTTTATTTTCTTCCACAATCAGTATCTATCAGTTCCCTATTCAAGAAGACACATACTCTGATGAAGTGAAAGGGTGCTAAGTATGTAGTGAAGTTTTTTGATGACTCACTGCTCATTATTTTCAGCGTACGGTTGAGTAACAGCTTATTTGGCAAAGGCTGAAGTCATCCATGGTGAAGTGACATGGGACCAAATGGACTTTGTGGACGATTCTGCGCTATTACCTGTCAGGAGCCCGCCTCACCTCCTGCCCTGGCATCAAGATTAAGGCTGGGAGAAGGCTGATCTTCACTGGCATTCGTTATGTTTATTCTAACTGACTAGAACACAGAGTAAGAGATAATGTGACAGGATTCCTGAACTGCTCGCCCATTAATGCTAAGTGTATGTTAATAAGAATGGGGTTCAGTTACTTGTGGGTGAAAAAATACCATAGTGCAGATAACTGTATTCTAGACACTGTATAAATGACTGAGCTGGTTTTCTGATGCACCAGCAACTAGAAAACTCAGACTCATGGAAAGTTGATGCCGTCTGCAGTCTTCAGTTGAACAAGCTGGTAAATTCTGTTGTACATGAGCTGATTAAAGCACAATGGAAACATGAGGCTTCAACTCTCCATAAACTTAACCTGAGAAAGCTGAAAACCTCCCCTAGGACTCCGTGGGGTTATTTCTGTCGTTATCAAGCCCAGATCTCTTTTAGGCATCTGAGGCTCCCTCTGCCTTGGCTCATCACCTGCCCAGCTCTGGAGACCCCATCCTCAGTCACCCATCCTGCACACTTGTTAGTCCCATCCAGCCTGGAGGGACCCAGCCCTTCCCCTTGGCAGGGACAGAGCAGAGGACAGCAGGCACCAGACTGTGTGACCTGCCGCTTAGCACGGAGACCAGGGCTCATTTCCTCACAGGGATAACAGAGACAGGATACATGTAGGTAAAATATATTATTTACATGCTAACAGCAATTTAAATTACTAAATATCTAAGTTACTATTTAAATAGCGGAGGCTGCCTCTCAGCTGCCGTGAGTGTGCAGGGTTTAAGTTTCAGCTAGGAAAAATCCACATGCACCACTGCTCCCTTGTACCCAGGGAGCCAGTTTGAGCAGATAGGTAGGAAAAAGCACCTACCATCTCCAAACTATAGCTAATCTTCAAACACATTCAAGGTTATATCTACATTCCTCTCTGCAGGGACGTAAGTGTTAAAAAATGCTATTAATTTGATTAATCTTGCATGCAAGAGAAACCCAACCCTCTATTTTCCAAACAGTTTCCACTGCAGAATAAGAAAATTAACCCAGATCTTTTATATCCTAGCAAAACCAGGACACTATTGCCTATTCTGGGCTGAGTGGTTTGGTGTCTGCTCCATTCTGTGGAAAGAATTCTGTGTTATCAGCAGGATCTGCAGCTGGAGAGTTAGGGCATCAACTGAAATGTGGATGCCTGAGGTTCAGGGTCCTGCTCCCAAGGATCTTGAGCAACATTTAACAACTATGTTAAATACTCAGACACAATGGGCAGTTCGAGCTGGAGAACCTAAAAGAGACCAATCGCAGAAAATACAGCGCTTTCCTAGATTGCAGAATTTATCATCTGAACACAGTTAGGACCCAAGCCCATCTCACAGCAGACTGTCCTCACAAATTAGCAGCTTTTTAAGAGCAGGACTTCTTGCATGGTTTACAAAGAAAAATCTTGGGTCATCTAAATCCAGGAAACCAGGCACGACTCGGGGTGTTGAACAGTAAACTTGCCTCCTTGGGCAAAGATAAAAGCGTTTTAAAAATTAAGATCTTGCCAGTCTATTCATTATTAATCCTAGCTATCTTGGGCAGCTGAGATAGATACTTTCTGGAGGTATGGATCCACGCATGGATTTCAGAGGGAGTCTATGCACTTCACAAGGGCAGCTGAAAGCTTGGCACTGCTAACCTGCCTACCCAGTACCATTGCATTTCTGGAATCAAGGCCAAAAATTCACAGCAGTTTCAGACTCTCAGCATCTCATGCACTTAGTTGTTAAATCAGTTCTGATGCTTGTAAGTGTTACTAGGAAATTTGTATCTGAACAAACAAAAGCACAGAAAAACTCAACTAAAATAGCTAGCAAAGAGAGCACAACTCGGTTGATTGTTGCTATGAAAAAAAAGATACACATTCAAAATTTTGTGCCTTCTCCACTTAAAACAATATGTTCATTTTGCTACTTCTGCAATGCAAGTAATGCTACAGCTGGAAAGGCAGAGTGAAGTATTAAAAAGAGAACTACACAGTCCATGGATAAAAGTTCAGAATTTTTTCTGTTACAATAACCTGAATCATGAATAACGTAAGTAGCCACAGATATATAAAGAATTGGACTTCTAATCTGATGGTGTCTTCTCATGAAAAGCAGCTCTGAAAACAAGTAGGCAATAAATTATTTACCACATAACCATACTTATGTTTCTCTGCATTAAATTGTAACCTCTGGAGACCAAACTTGTTAGGTCACTAGTGGAAATGTTTAGCAGTAAAGAAAAAGGCTTTGATCCTTGCGTACACCAGAATCCTTGTAGCTTTGCAAAACTAGAGACCCCCATCTCCACTAAGCCAAGGTAGGACCTGTAGACCTACGTGAATAGACATCTCCATTACTGTTACCCAGGCTATCAGCAACATGTATTTCATGTTTTTTCACCGAAGGAACACTTTCCCAGTTCCTGTCATTTATATCCTGATATATCAGTTAGATTTTCTGTTTAATTGTGTGAAGATTTTAAGATTTTTCTAAGCCTTTACTAAACAAGAAAAGGGACATACAAGCAATGTATAACAACGTTGTAAGAACAGAATGTGCTATGCTTCAGCATCAACAAACAGGGGAACTGAGAAGGAGCAGGTCCCCGTTAGCACTGTGTAACACGAGGCGTATCTCTGCACTATACAATCCTTTACAGCATGGCTGCATTTGCCCTGATTAGGTGTGGGGGAAAAAGCTGTAATGAGACTTCTGTTGTACATGGACTCAAAAATTTCCATTCTCCTTAGCATTACTTCTTGAGAGAGCCTACTTGTCTTGACTACTTTGGAAGAAACTAAGATTGAACTGTTTGAAAAGCAAATACCTTCTGCTTACAGTAAAGAAATTTTCTACTTATCTAATCTTAGTAAAGATAAAACGGCAGAACTTCATAATTAAACACTCTTTTACTATGGCCCCACATCTAGAGGTAAACAAGATGTGGGCTGCAAGATTTCAGGTCAGCACCATCAAGAAATCACAGTAGTCTATACTAACAGGCATGCAAAAAAATTCAGTATTTTAAAAGACCAACTTTATAAGTCCATCTTCAAGGTATATGTCTGCATAGAAGGAGTGGTCATCATTGATAATTCTTCCACCTTTAATGAGTAGTCGGTCACTCTGGGGGGAAAAAAAAAAGGAAGAAATGTGGGTTTGTTGAAATAAATAAACATAATAACGTATTGATGATACCAAATAGGCTTATATTATGTAGAAAGACATTAACATCAAAGCACTTGCCCTATATAAAGGTCTATGCCATAGATTCAGGTGGGTACATAGTGGAGAGGAAAACCATAATTTCACTGAGTATTTCTGACTTTTGGAACATGAAGTCTCATGGCCATCACAGTCTTTTTTCCTCAAAGCAGAACTCATTGCACATGGAAACATTTGAAATCCTGCTACATCCCCTTTTTACCACCACCTTATTCTATAAAGGCCAAAAAGGGAAGAGAAGCCCCCAGAACAAACTGCCCGACACTGGAACAGCCAAGCTGAGCTCCCCTAGGACTCTCCGCACCCCTGGAAGCGTAACAGAGCTTGAAATGGGAAGGGACAAGGTCAGGACAGGCTGCTGAGCTCTGTAATCCAAAAATTCCTGCCCAAGGAAGCTGCTTTAAGCAACGTCAGCTCAGCAGGGTCAACTCAGCCACTCCACTGAGGCAGCCAAGGGACATGGCCCACAGCTTACACCTCCTGCACTGTGCTACAGACCGACAGCAGAAAATCTGGTTTCTAGTGGGCATGAAGAATGAATTGTTGTCCAATTTGTGATTTCTGCAGGTCAAAGGCTGCTGGTTAATTGGGGCCACTCTGTACTGAGGTTCCCCAGGCCATATCTCACTCGCTCCATGCGTGAAGCTGGGAGCACAGTCTCAGAAGTCTGGTTTACCTGAAATACCATATGAACAGCAGAGAGAGATACTGCCTCCTGTTATTTTCTGAAGTGCCAGAAAGCAAACATTTTTTTCCTGTGAAGAACTGTTCAAATACCAAGTCTGCTGGGGCACTGTTCACAACGATCATCTGTTTCCATTTTTCTCCATTCAGATGGTTACACTCTGTTCTCAAAAAATACATTTTACAGAAAGCAAATTTTACCACTGCATATTCCTGAAAACCAATATTTAACTCCCTCATTGAAGAAGTCACACTGGAAACGCCAGCCCTCTACCACCTACTCAGAGACAGGGAAAGTCTGTAACTTCAGTACACAACACTTTTGGAAAGACTTTTTGCCAAGTGACCGTGAAAGCTGGAAAACTCTAAAGCAGTCAGAACCTTATTTTCCTGTTCATATATAAAAGAGCCATTTATTGTAAATTATTTCCTTGGCTCACTAAACAATAACTCAGAATCTTCATTTTGTCCATGTTTTATACTCCTCACTCCAGAATCAATTCCTGGTTTAATTACAGGATGACTCACACATACAAACCAAGTTCCCAGTTTAGAAAACAATTAAACAAGTTGATATGTTTCTTCATCTACAAAACCAGGACAACAATACAAACCTTCTAAAAATGTATTGATTAAAAAGCACTAAGTCAGAGTTAGGGATGTTACAACAACCCTTCTTCAATGTAACTTCTCAGTTATACGTAGCATATTTACTTTTCAGCTTCTATTTGAACATCTTGCATGTTTGAAACCTCTATAGCCCACTGTACCATTCTAGAAAAGCAAAAAGGGAGAAACAGACATTTTAAGGGGTGAAAGAAGGGGGGGGAGAAAGACATTTTAAACACAGTCTGTGACAAAACAGTATGAACACAGAAGGCTTGAGGCTTTTCTCCATTTACTGCAGCAGCGAGATGACCCTGGGGAGGAAACCAAAGGCACAGAACTACAATGAAGTATGTCCCCAGGACCTGCCTCAGATGTTGGTACCCTCTCGTTAGAGGATGGAGATGAATGCAAGCCCTCAGTCTGGAATTTGCCAGAGCAGGCTCCCTGTTTTCTCCCTGGCCTCTCTACTGTCACTTTTAAATGCAGGACTTGTGAATCAGCAGCCTGAATGGCAATAAGTTATTTTGCCACGTGCTGGCAGTTGCATCTCCTCACCATGATGATTTACTACACTGCCTGCCGACCTGCAGAGACCACCATCTTGTGAGCTCTTTTTAAGCTCATTCAATTGCCTTCCTAAATGTTAATACTGTTCAATTACAAGAGGCAAGAGCTTATTGATATGGGCAGGGAACGTTACCAGAGCACTGCATCTGTCACTGCTAATGAGTCAAAAAATCTGCACGCTCATCAAGATGTTCTACATTTTCTTTCTTTTAAAACAGGAGAAGATGCATAATAAATAGAAACAAACATCACAGGCTGGGAAAATAAGACAGACTACAACAAAGCAGAAGTACCACCCCAGATAAATAATTGTAGACATAAGGATTTTATACATTTTAATATATAAATATACATATATAAGTGGTAAAACTAGGTATTTGAATAATCTGAAACTGAAAAGGATACAAATGCAGTTTCAAGAAACCACTCAGTTATGTGAGTCATCCACTAAATTAAGCCTCACTTACAGTTTATAAACGAATACTGAATGTTTAGCTACAAAGTCTGGCCTTCTTCAGAATTTTGGAGGGTCTAAGAAATTCTGGTGAGGAAAGAAAACTGCATTTTATGGAGACTTTCAACATTTTAATTCTTGACACCTTCCCACGCAGTAGGAAATGCAAACCATTCAAAATTGTTGCAAAAAGGAGCAGGTCCTGCACCTGAGCTGGCCTGTGGCTAAGGTTGCCCTCAGCCAGTAATAGGAAGCCATGGGAGACGAGGCTGACAAAAAACCCCACAAATCTTGATGCTCCCCACTGCTCCCCAGGTAGTCTGCCAAGCCACCGGGGAGGGTGCCATGGAGCCTTGCCCAGTTTCCATCAGGACCTGATAGATGTGGAAACATCTCTGACACACATTTCCATTCCAGCACATCAGCAAATTCAGAAGAAACAGGATTTTGCTGGAACTTTTCCCAACCAGCTCGAGCTGTCAGCATGTCTGTAGGACACGTTACAGATCGCTGCAAGCCAGGAGCACAGGCAAAGCAGGGTACCTTTACGCAGATGGTGTTGATGGGCACAAGCATCCCAGGTGGGGTTTCGGCGCCGCGTGGACACCCCGGCAGCACGCTGCGCCCAAGCAAACAGGCGCTGCCTCCCACCCCCTGCTCCGGGCCAGGGCTGGCTTGTCCTTAGCCAAAGCAGCGGTTCCAAACACCCACGTGCACCTCACCATACAGATGCGTTTCCAGGAACACGCTGGAAAAACCTACACAAAGATAACTGACTAGCAGGGAGGCAGGGGTGAATGTCGGCAAGCGATCTGCCGGATACTTCATGAAATACACTTTCATACAAACCCCTGGTCAGCGTGTGAGCATCCATTCCCCACCATAGCCTAAGCAGGGGCTATGGGCACAGCCACAGCCCCGGCCTGCAGGCAAAGGGACGCTGCCACCCTGCACTGCTGCCACGGCCACCGACGCCTGGGCACTCCTGCACTGGTTGAGGTCACCAGTACTCACGGCAGCGAAATCCGGGACAGAAATCTGGGCACACAGCGGGTCTGTGCAGTAGGTTAGCCTCCTCCGGCACGCAGCCCAGCTGTGCACGGTCAGGGACCATTTCTCATTTACCAGGGGCCTGATGTCAGGCAGGCTACTTGCAGTTTTCTTACCAAGTGCCGGATGTCCAGATAAACTAGGGACCAAAGTCGTCTTCTACCTGGCCAATGTTCCAGGCGAGAGGACAGCCATGCTCTGCAGCACCCTGGGGAAAGCAGAGTGTGGGTGGATGGAGGAGTGACCTGGAGCTCATGAATTAATCGCGCAGCGCTGACCCATATTTCCCCTTCCCAGCTGTAAATCCCTCCAGGCAGGACACTCCTTGCCCAGCTCTCGGATGTACCCTCAGCCACTCGGGTGACCTCTCATAGTACAAACAATACGCTCATTACTCTGCTTAGGAGGTGACAATAGTGTAAGCCTTTATAGGGTGGCTGTCACCTTCGTATTCAGCTAACAGATGTCTCAGTCACTGGTGCCCTGGCTACTCAGCCCTAAGGACTCCATACCAAGTTTTCAGTGCATTGCCTGCCACAAGAAGCTGCCAGCCCAGCTCTCCTGGGTGCGAGCCGAGGAAAGCTGCCGGGATGCTCTCCTCCCTCCAGCTTGCCAAGGTCAGACAGCAGGAACACAGCAAAACAGAGAGGGAGTATTATATTGAAGGTATAAACCGAGCGATTCATTAGGTGCCAAGATTCAAGGGGAAAAAAAAAACCCTGCTCTCGTTGACAAGGGAGGTGTGGGAAGCACCACTGTGGATGCACGCCACTGCTCAGCATTCACCGCGGGCTGCGGGAGCCCAGGTGCTTCTCCTCCACCCATCGCTGCTGCAATGCTGCAACCGCATCAGTGCGACGCCGTTTGCTCCCAGGCCTTGTGCCTAGCTGCGGCACAGCATCAGCGCAGTGAAACGATGCTTATCTTCTGTCTCCCTGCAGCTCCATTTTACAAGCGCTCCGGCACCTCCCGGCTCAGCTCGCTGCTGAGCGTGGTACAGCAATTCCTATTATTCACAGCTTTTCACCTTCGAACCCTGCGCACCGCTTTCCTGGTGATTTTTTGCTAATCGCGGTCTAGCTTCTCCCGCTTAATCTGGCAGCAGAGCCACAGAGCTTAGTCTGCAACATGACAGCAATTTTCATGGCAGCAGAAGGAGATGCCACAAACTCAGCACGGTTTGCTGCAGGAGGAGGGGCTGGCTGCTCAGACACGAGGCGCTGGCTTTCGCTCCCTTACAACTATTGTTTGCATTACAGTAAGCGCAACCAGAAACGTGGAAGCTGGTGACTGGCACAATTTGTACAAATGGCCTGTTTTGCCGAGATTTTAAAATCAGCCTGGCTCAGCTCTCGTGAGGCGTGTCCGTGTTTTCATACACTCCCAACAGTACGAGGCCAGCAGAGACAAGCGGCGTCTGCGTCCCCCCACCAGAGGATGAGCCTGAGCCCTGCTGCAGTCCCAAAATCTGCAGCGGGCTCTGCGCAATTACAAGTGAAGTCAAATTCCTTCGGTCAGTAAATCACTCAACACTGAGTTACTTGTAAATACGATCCAAATGTTAGATTCAAATGTTAGAGCAGGAACAACTGCAAAGAAATTTAAAATTAGCCTTTTTTCATCCACCTACTCCACTCAGAGCTAGAAGTATTTAAAAATATTACACAAAACAAAATTCAAATACATTTTTTACACACGCAGTTCTCAATCTGCTTCTGGAACTACGGAAAAACAAAGCAACAGAAACTGCCATCTTCTGACGTAAGATTTACTAAATAAGTACCACCTCAAATTGGTGCAGCACGTCAAAATAGAATGCAGCACAAGTTATAGCAAATCACACACTTCTCTTCAGTATCGATACCCAGGGTACTGCACCTGCAGGCACCTTTCAGAGAAAACCACACCTCTGTCGTACAAGATGGAGTTTGAAGAAAAAAAAAAAAAAAAAAAAAAAAAAAATTTGAAACCATTGT
>VFFE01007634.1:970264-1011111 GCA_008921705.1 Burhinus oedicnemus | reverse complement strand
AAAAAAAAAAAAAGAGACAAAAGCATACAATAAGTATCTGGATTTTCACAATTTAAGAAATCATTTGTTATTCATTCAAGGCCACCATAAAGCACTTGGGAAGAAGCGCGCCTAGATGCTTCCATACAAACATAACATAATGGCAGCATTGAGAACACATTGTAGAAACTGAACTGTTCAAAACACATTGAGACATTCTTCCATGATTTACTGATTTTAAGATGAAAAGCACATCCCATACTTTTCCCTTCTGCTACTCCTTCTTGTAAACAAGTTCCTGTCATCCGTTTATCAATATGAGAATAAACACTCCCTGCCATCTTCCCAACACCATTTCATAATCCCGTTAGCAGGGATCCACAGAAATAGTCTCGTGGATAAAGTTCATCCCAGGGATGACAGCCATCACAAATCTGACCTTCCAAGTAAGTCTTATTTCTACGCCTCTTCCCAGAGCAATATTCATCATTTGAATTCTTCCTCAGATATTAAGTTTCAAAGCCTGCAAAATATTATATCTGGCTTTGCAATTTCCACCGAGGCTGTCATTACTGTTAAATGTCACCAGTGATGCAGTGCTTGCCTACTTAATGCTGGCTAAAACTTGATCTATACTGGAGAAACATACATCAGAATTTTTAAAAATGGTATATTGTAATTATTATTGTAATAACCAACTAGTGATAGTAATTAGCTGTCATTACTAAAACATGTGGCATGCCCCCCAAAAGAGAAAAATTAAAAACTGGGAAAGAAGAGAGCCTTTATGGCTTAGTACTTCAGGATGGAAGGTTTTTCCAAGTGTGAAGAACAGAACTGAAAAAAAAAAAATCTTGCAGAATGAGGCACAGTAATAAAGGGGAGGCCGTTATTTTTGGAGAAGCAGATAGATGGGATATCATAGGACACAAAACCAGTGAGGTATGCAAAAGTCAGTAACTGAGCCAGGGGAGTGCCGGTTGGGCAGGAGCATAACCAGGAGTCTTAGTGATGAGAGGAATTTAGAGCCCTTCCATACTCCCTAGTTCTGATCTCCATCTTGGATCAGAAGGTGGCAAATGGTCAGACTTGCTTCTGATTCGAGACACCACCAGAAGCTTTCTGCAGCCTTCTTAAGATGTTATACATTATCTTTGCCTCTGCTGGAAGTGGATCCAAACAAAAACCTTTTTGGAATTTCTTCTCTTTCTATGGTCTAATAGAGGTCCAGGCTGTACTGCAAACAAACAAAGTCCATTGCAGTTCATTCTTGTCTCCAGGCAAAGAAAGGGAAGGCTACTAGAGTCTCCATGGAACATCTTCTTTTTGGTTGATGTCTTTGTAGTCTAAGTGCAATCAAAACAAGACCCAACAGAACACACAGCCTTTGCTATCCACAGCTTCCAAAGATTTTTCAGGACATCAGACACTCTCCCTTTTATATTTAATACTACAAAGAGGAATATGACTTAGTAACAGCCGAGTTGGTCTTGTATTCTGGGATGGTCTGAAATACATTCCTGTATCTGCCCTTACTCTCATACATAGTGTCTTCTCTGTGATCCCACCACTGTGCATAGGACCTGAGGAGGATCAGAAGGATGACTCCCTAGGTGCTCCTAAAACTTAGCCTTATTGTAGAAGGCAGAGAGGTTGCAATTTTAGTCCTTCAATTGCTTGCACAGGAGCCACCCATTGTTGCCAGTTTACTGACTTGTTCAAAGGAAAAAATGTCCCTTAAGTATCAGGTCTGAAAATTGGTGTGGCCAGAATAATGGAAATCAAATTCAAACTTCATTCATTCAATGATCATACATTTTTTGCACTTCAGTGACCATATCTTTTGTTATCCACCATTTAAATTTAAACCAAGTTCTCCAGTTTTCCAAAGTCAAGGGTAAAGAGTATTTGCCAAACACGCACTGCTAGACCAGGGGCCGTTTACAAATGTAAAAGTCATTATTTGCATTACATTTCCTTCCATTTTTGTCATTTTTTCTTGAAATGTTAGCCATCAATTGTATTTCTCTTCTTGTTTTTGTCAGACTCTTCACTTTCTCTTTCACATCCCTTTCATCCTCTTTGTCTCTCCTCCCTCCTTCCTATGTGACTTTATTTGTCCCTCCTTTTATTCTCTGTTCCACATCTTTTTGAAACTTTGTGCTCCTTGCAGTCTTATGTCCCTGACATATTTATCCTTCATCCTTCTCTTATTCTTTTTTTTCATACCACTTATCTAACTAAGCAGTATGGCAACATAAACCGCTACGGAACTGTTTTGTAATTACTCTGGTCAGGGCGGAAGTCTGTTTTATGAAATGCTTGAGGAAAATAATTGTCCTCATGATGTCACTTCACCAAAGAAAAGTATTGACCAAGCATTTCCAGTGCTAAAGCACAAAGGTGCAGTTTCCAACTATGCATCACAGTGATTAAAAACCAGCTGAGTCTTTATCAATAATAGACATAAAAGTTTCAGCATGGGTCTTTCTGGTGCTCAGAAATTTGCTGGCCTCCAGTTCTTTGTTAGGGCTAAAGCACATGCTTGAGCAACGATGCAGAGACTGGGCTCATGTTCCTTCACATCACAAGCAAAATCAATTTCAGTCACCAACAGAAAAGACTGTTAATGCAGAAGATCATTAAACAAAACTGATTTCTACATGATATTGGAGCCTTAAAAGGAACCTTGCAATGTAAAAGTGGTAAGACTGTGCACTGCTCTCTAAGCCAGGACTGAATCGTTTCCAACATAACAAAGATTAGCAATCCATTTTCATGTACTCCAATCTTTTACCACCTCTGTGAGCTACCAGCATTTATTTGTTCCAGCCCCCAGTCCTCCTCAGCTATCCTTTTTCATCATGTGCTAAGTATCAGGAAACTATAAGATCATAGGAAGGAACCTCAGAAGGTCATTTAGAGCAACCTACTCAAAGCAGAGTCAGTTATGAAGTCAGACCAGTTTCCTCAGGGCTTAGTCAAATCTTGAAAACCTCCTGGCATGGAGAATGCATAACCTTCCTGGGCAGCCTGTCCCACTGCTGGGTTGTCCTCATGGGGAAAATGCTTTTCCTATATCCAATCTGAACCTCCCTTGTTTCAATTTATGCCCACTGTGTCTCATCCTCCCACCATGCACCACTGCAAAGAGCCCAGCTCCATCTTCTCAATTACTTCATCATAGATTCAGAAAGGCTGTTGTCAGGTCCCTCCAAACCTGGCTCTTCTCCAGGGTGAACCAGTCAAAGTTGCTTGGCCTCTGGTCACAGAGCAAGTGGTCTACCCCCCAAGTATCTAAACATTTTTAAGGAAGCTCAGAAAGCACCACTACTGCCAGCCAAGACCATTGCTTTCCCCTGGCAAGCTCAGCTTGTTCAGGCAGACAATACAATGATAGAAATGGTACTGACTGGTCTGCACAAGCTCATCCATCTCAGCTCACACTGGTGGAACAGAACTAATGCTGACCAGCCACACCTCCTAAAAAGCGCTGTCCTGTTTAACTCCTCCACTCCAGTCAGTTCCCTGGAGAGCAGAGCTCTGTGTCCACTGCCAGGGTCCATGGTCTCTGTCCCTTGCAAAGCACAGGGTAGAAGCCACCCTGCTCCCCTTAGGAAGATACAGCAGTAAAAGCTTTGGAAAAAGCTTTCAGAGTGCGCATCAAAGTCAGAAAGTAAGGAGCCAATATAGAGACTTTAAAGGCAAAGAGCAGCAGGGCTGAAGGGAAAACAACCAAAACAGCTGCAGGACTGTACACACATTCCAAAAATCTCTTTTTTAATTAATGAATGCACACACAAGATTTTAAGTTAGGTAGCTCCTTCCATTGAGAAGGTAAAGATGGAAAAAGGAGGATGCTATTTTATTTTGAGCATCTGAAAGAGGATATGAAATATGGTGATACCACTGTAAAAACATACCAAAATAATGTCTGCTAACTTTCCAAGTACCTGAGGTGGGTTCAGGTAGTGGACCATCATGCAGTTCCAACTATTTCATCTGGCTTCTGAATAGTCTCAGTCAATGCATACTGAGAACATTTCCTCAATATATAACACATAGCATCAGAGATCTGAAGTCACCAGTGCACAGTGTATGTTCTATACCTCAGCCCTGATATGCAGGGTGGGTACACCATATTTCCACTGGTTTTTATCATCAAAGTTATTTAAAGTTAAGAAAGTGCAAAATTCAAGGAATTAATAAAATTTCTTTATACCCAGCAAGGAAATACATATTTTTGCTATTGTGAACAAATATTTGAAGAAGATACTATGCAACACCTGAAAAGAGTTTCTGCTGTAAAATATAAAAGAATTACTCTGCTGTGTTTCTGTCCTGATCAAGGGTCACATATTATCCTTTCTTTAGTACCACTGAAGCGCCACTGGTTTCTATCACTATTCTGTAGCTACAGTAGCACAAATGAAGGAAAATGGCAGGCATGGAGGCTTGTGCTGTTCTTCAATATTTGATAATGAAGTTACAGATACTTCACTTGTTCTAACTAATATAATCATGAGCATCCAGCAATTTTATAATTTCTATTAATTACAGAAAATCAAATGTGTCTGTGGCATACACACACCTTAATAGAAAAATGATCTACAATAAATGATTTTGTGTGTTTTACAGCACCTTTTTTAAAATATAAACATCTTTATTTAGAAATTTTTGATTAGAAAAACTAGCAAAAAAGAAAGTGATCGCAAGAGAGGAAATGTTGCAAAGCTGCATTTTCCCATAATACATATGGGATCCCTCAGCTGTTTGGTAAAGACACAGTATATAACCAAGAGCATACTGATCTTTGCAAAAACATTTGAATTCTGTGTTTGGAAAAAAGAAAATCAAATAGTAATCAGTGTAGCCTTCTCGTTCACAAATTGCTGCTTATAAAATTCATTTCTAATTGATGGATTCCTGTTGGAGCTCAAGAGGTGTGAATCTCATTAAACGCCAAATGAAGAGATATTGATCCAAATTACAACCAAAGGCCGACAGAGCTTGCCTGTATCTCAGAGGAGAGGGAAAGCTACCCCAGTTGCAACCCAGAGAAAAAAACCCAACCAACTAACCAACCGTGGATGTTGAAAACCACAAATATATTCTTTTCTGTTAGAAAATGAAATCATGTTATTCTATGTTTTTGTGCTTAATAAAGGTACTACATACTAAACAGTGTAACATTCATAGATCTGATTCAATATCGTTGCTCTGGCTTTATGCCAGTTTCTTTCTTACGAAACTGATGTAGTAACTCTGGTAAAATGAATCCACGCAGTGATGAATGAGGTTTGTCTTAATCATAATCTATAAAAAATACATTAATTTCATTAACAGTTGAAGGCACAAGACAGTCAATATACAACATACAGGCAGTGCTGCTATTTAATGTTATGGAACTCTTCAGAAAAATGTCACACACACTCGTTTTCACACTCTTTGGAGAAGAACAGTTTAAGGGTCTTAATTAGGGCTGTGTAACCACCGTGAACAGGAGTTGCAAGTGTGAGTTAGAAAAGTGCACGGACAGTTGAATTCACTGCTGTGCTGAGCACCATTCTGGGTTTATTTCTTCTGTTAATGGCCTATCAATACATATATAAATAATATATTTGCTTTCAAAAAATGTCTTCTAAAATAATATCCTTGCAATCCTTTGCAGCTTTGAGATGCAAGCACTTACAGAAGAATCCCGATGTCTAACCTCCTGCTCATCAAATATTCCACAACTTTGCAGGCAGGCAGCAGTAACATACACACTTACGAGATCAACTGCTAACCCAAAATCTTGAAAACGCAGCCAAAGCAAGCCAGCTTGCCAAGAAGCTTAGGGTGAAACACGCTGATATAAAGCAGTCCAACAATTTAAAATGACAAACTAGGAAACCTCGAAGTCTGATCACAGATTGTTGAGAACACACAAAAAAAGGGAAAAACCAGCTGGAATCTTCTTTTTTTTTGTGATAGAGTTCACCCAGTGCTAGTCCTAATTAAAGAGTGGCTCTATTCCAGTTTAAAATAAGGAACAATTAAAACACCCTTGTATTTAAAGCATCTTCTACAGGACCCCATTTACTTTACTGATTTGATTTTCAGGTACAGGCACCACCCCATTTATATACTCCAGAGCTTTTACTAGCCTTGAAAATCTAATGGTACTTAAATCTAGGCTCTTTTTTGTTCTAAGGTAAATTGAGGACACGAACTTAGTGTTATTTACATCTCTCCCATTAAGACAGTTATAATGGATTTAAAGGCTAATACAAATGAGTTAACCTCACACTATAGAGACAGTAACAGCATGACATGTCCAAATAGGACGGCAGAGTGGTACCTTCTATATAGCAGGCATATTGTTTCTCAGAAACATCTCAAAACAATAATGCAACTCAATACAATGAAAAAGCAAATTCTGGAAGGATTATCTTGTCAAGCCAAAAATGGAGACAACCTATCATGTGCATATTTCACTGAAGCTAGTTAAAGAAGTATTATTAAAAAAATTACCAATGGTAACAGACAGTAGCAACAACCACAAGAAGCTCTTCACATCCGATGTACTTCACAGTGTGCTTTAGCACCATAATACATCCAGTTGCAACTGGAACATACAATGTTTCTTCCAGTGCTAAATATGCAACAGTCAGGTTGACCCACAACAGTCCCATAGCTAAAAAAAAATAAATAAAAAATTCAATAGAAGCATGTTCAGCTTGGTTGTTTCCAAATCTTTTGAGCTGGTGGGCCACTCCTTTCTCTTACAGTTTCTCAGAGAGGTATCCTTAATATCAAAATCTTAATGATAATGTTCTGCTGGTAATGTTTAATATCCGTTTCAAAGACCAGTTGTAGAACACCATGGAACAGATGTATTTGTGATTGGTAACAGCCATGAATCTTGTAAAAACATACTTCATTTGCTGAGTTAGATTCAACCTCCTTGCAGCAAGGCATTGCAAACTAGATCAACAGACGATGAAGGGAAAGTCTGTGCCTCAGAGCGGCACCCTGGTCTGTGGGGATGCTGGGGAAGCCAAGGAGGTAAGTACAGCCATGAAAATCTGAAAGACCTGCCAGGATAGAAGAGCACAAATTGTGAGTAGGACAACATAAGGTCCTTGGAAGTAGAGCACATCTGAGCCCTTCAGTCTCTGGAGCATGCAGTCTTACCAAATGATCTTCCCAGGCAGCCCTATTCACCACTGCACGGGTAAAGGCTGCCCAGAAGACCAAGGGTTGCATTCATCTAAGACACAGCAACCTTTGGGCCAGAGGCTCTTTGTCCTGGGGACAGCAGTGATGCCTGAAAATGTGGACGTGCCCTTTGTCCTTCAGGAATTTTTATGATCTGTAAAGCACTACAAATGTCCTACAGAAAACCATTCATTCAAATTATTTGACTTAGAGGGATTCACAGGATTTTTTTTTTAATGTCAAGGTCATTATGAATGGCTCACTCAATACGAGACAAGATTTTATGACTCACAGGAGACGGGGAAAATCAGCAGCAACACTGCATATTTAGAGTATAACGTTTAGTCACCAAAGACACTTTCAGAGTTATTGCCTCCTCCTTAGACACATTTTTTTAATTGCTGCAACAGAGCTGCAGCAGTAACAAAGAAATGTCTTCCCCTTAAATGCACAGTCATACACGTAACTGATCAGTAGATTTGCCTTGCTGCTGTCAGCCTAAGAAAAATTGGCAAGTGAATTCACATTTCAGCAAAGCATTTTTGTATCCCACTACCCCTCCAACCATGCAGGGAAAAATGATGTATGCACATCCAGAGAAGATGAAGTAGCATCTGAGGAAGAGGATTTCTAGGTGCTCCGTGCCCCATAGCAAAAGCTTAGGAAGACAGGAGCACACAAATATTTGACCTTTTCTGTTTTGCTTTGTTCTTCTGCCTGATCTTTACAAAAGCTTGTTACAAGCCAGAATAACCGCTAGAGTAGGTTAGATTTATTTCTTTTTTTCTTTTTTTTAAAAGTAGTAATCAAAGCAGTATCATTACAAATCTGTGAGCAAATTGTCAGCTTTCTGTGGTTAATCCCTCACCCTGTTCCCAGACCAACCGACAGGAGCTTTGTGTGGCCACCTGCACAGCCCTGTCTGCCAGAGGCAGGGGATGCACAGCCGTGGTCGCAGGAGCACTAAGGGGCTGGTACTCTCGAGCAGTCCGCGGCAGAGCCAGACTGTCCACTTGCCACCACACACCAACAGTAAATTTTGCGCAGAGGCAGCAGTCTAAAGACTGTGGAGTTTAATAACTGCAACACATTGGTTACTGCAACATACTTTAATGCATCACCAACAGTAAAAGTCTAAATGGTTTTCTCCCAAATCTAACTACTTCAAAATTATTCACAAAAGAAAAATGTTTGCTATTCCTATCAACATTTACAAAGGCAAAGCAGGTTTCCCTGGTCCAGCTTTACCCCTGTGGTGGAGGAGTCAGCATACAGCATATGACCTACATAGCAGGAAGTCAAACTTTGTTATAATCCCGTCCCCCTAAGCACTGAAAAATTTGGAAATCAGACAAGATGAACGCAATGGCCCAGATTCTCTGTCATTTGGGCAGTTTTGCATTGCATCATTAGTCCAAATTCACCCTGCAGGGGCAATAGTCATGACAGTGAGCCACAAGGCCTGTTGTATTATCATCCTCCTGCTCTATGGCTAGAAAAAGCGAGAGCGTGCTCACCTTCCAGGGACTCCCAGCTGCTGAAACGTCAATCTGTAGCTGTACATTATAAGTATAAATTACAGTAACATTTAGGCTGCTATAACTTACATTGGAAATATCTGCTTTGAATTTTAAGTACATGCTTGGGACACACGTGTGCCTGGACAATTCTCTTGTCCACACTGTTTGGACCAATATCTCTACTCAAGGTCAATCATAAAGCAAGCATGGGAAAGAGCGCAAGGTGCCAACAGCTATTTCATCTGCCTTTCCAATGCCATCATATTAGCTGCTATGCCAGTCAAGAGCCTTCCTAGAATAACCATGTCCTCCAATATCGTTAGGACAACTGGGATTTGTAGGCCATTTGACTACAGGCAGCCTAGCACTATGTGAAGAGCTGCAGCTGACCCGCATCCCAACTACAGCGATACTAGAATGGTGTAAATATCTCTTCGTCCTCTCTTCTGCCTCATTGAGCTTTGCACTCATTGTATCTAAAGCAAGGGGATGCAGGACTTCCAGGATCAGGCACTGACATGTTAGGGTTTCTGCATGGCGTTACTAAAAGTGGTCAGAAACATTTTGCATGGAACATTTGATTTTGATGAGGTGGCAGGAATCACGCCTGATTTCCTGCCAGGTCCCCTTCCCTGTACTTCAGCAGTACTCCTGGCAGCTTGACAGAGAGTGGGAGTTTGAAAGAAGTTATTGCTCCAGGATTGTCTCAGAGATTGCAGAGCTCCTAAGCTGCTGGCTCCTCTACAGATCTCATTAGGCAGGATGCCAAGAAACTCAGAGTGGAGTATCCCTGCTCATAAAATTCAAGGCTGCCAGCTCCCTGTTAGCCCACCAGGCTGAAAGACAAGAAGTAAGAGGCTGGAAGTTCTGGAAATGTGCAACTCTTCGGCATCCCAGGCAGCCAGAGGATTCAGATGGACTGCCTTGAGCTGGGGATCCCAGAGCTTCTGATGCGTGCAGTTCCAGGTGTCATTAATCTCATTAAGAATTGAAAAAATATTAATTTTCATTTCAAATTAGAATAAACTCAAACTAAACAAATCTACCAAAATCCTCTGCAAAATGGCATGCTCTTTTGCCATGGTGCACCACTTAAATAACAGGCTGTTATGGCTGCTGTGCAACACATCTTGTGGTCCTGCTCCCTGAACATACAGATTGTACCATTACTCAGCAGACTGAGCTTTCATCACATTCATCACCTCCTCTTTATCCTAGGTATTCATGCCCTCCCAATTTTAATTTCAAAACCAAGCCCTTTAGAGAATAACGTGTTTTGTGGAATTTTCCCCTTTAAACATACCTGTATAGCCATACAGCTTCAGAGAAAGCAAGCAGAAAGCAAAAGAACTTAAAAAGATACTAACTTTGTATCTTCATGTTGGCTGACTTGAACAGGATTTATTTTTCTGAAACTCCTATTGCCACAAAGCTCTATATGCAGGTCAGCAGGCTTATATAACAGTGATGCATCTGGCTCTCTGTCCTAAATAAGTACGACAGAATATGCTGTGACTGCTACATAACCTTGTGCGCTGTTCAAAGGCTCATATCCATCTTGTTTTCCTATTAAAGGAGACCCACTGAAATCTCAGCCTTCAATTTTCCAAAGATCTGTAACTGTTACATGTTCTCAGCCTGGTTCTTACAATCAGACCCACTGGGTCTTTTTTTTTTTTTTTTTTTTATTAAATTCACTAGTGCCCATCCATTCTAGTCCAGTTTTGTTTTTGGAAAGAAAAGATTTTTATTTAATTCATGTTAGTTATATTTTAATATACTGTTTTAAGTTCAGTTATTAACTTGTGAGCTCACTCCATCACATTTTCTTACTGCTGTTTCATGCTCTGCCTTTTCCTTTGACCTTTTCTGTTTTGTCACATATCCACCAGTCACCCCTGTGAAATGGTCATGGCAATGGTCAGGGACTTCATACATGTCCACAGGACACAGCACAGAGGAGACTCTCTCCAGACTTGCATGTTGTAAACATCTTCTCTCCATTAAAACTAGGTTAAGGTATTGTGAAGGGGGCACAAGTCAACAGCAGATTCTCAGCTTTCACACTGAAATGAAGTATGGGTAGATCCATGATGTGCACTCAAACCTGAGAACAACAGATTTGACCTACTACAGGAGGCACCCTGACGTGTTTTATTCAGGTATCAAATACATGTAGACATCTACGCAAAGCTCAGTTCTAGACCAAGAAGGTAAGTCTAACTTGTAACTCCAGACTCCAGCTAGTGTGGGAATGAAATCACTGATTTTCTATAAATATTCTAATACGGTTAAATACAAGGTGATACGCTAGGAACAAGACATGCAGCCCACGCCTGCAGAATGGTAGACCGTGTCCAGAGCAGCACCAAAGAACGATCAGAGACTGCTCTAGCCAACAAGTCGGCATGACCAACAAGCACAATCCAGAAAGACCAAACAGGACTTGGCATGTAAACTAGCAGGCTGATTGACAGACAAGCCTTTGACATCCCTCAGGGGTACCTACGCTGAGCAGCATATGTGAAGTAGGATTTCCCTAGCATTACTCCTGAGTTTGAGAATTTTCCAATTAAACTGTCCATTCTGTAGGTATGGCTTCACATCTTTTTTTTTTTTTTAATTTGATTCCATTTTTATCAGAAATTAAAATATTGGCACTAGGCCAGGACAATAATTCGATACCAAATTCACCAAAAACAATAGTTTTACCTGCAGAAGTATAGCTCTAAAACTTCCTAAATTCACATCTGTAATAACAACCAGAGCATGGCCTCTTAAGTTCATCCACAGAGCAGGCTCATCCGCTGAGCAATTTGATGCTCAGTTAATATATGCAGTGCTATACTAAGCCCAGTTAATCAACACTATCTATTCTGAAAGCAGGAAAAAAAATTCTGTATGTCTATCACACTCCATCAGCTTTCCCCACCCACTTTAAGCAATTAGTTTCAAAGACTTCCTGACTAAATTTACATAAAATACGTCCTCCCCTCCTACACTGTGTTAATGCATTAGACTATAATTTTATAAGGAGCTCTTGGAGATCACCAGTGGCAGTCAGGTATCAGAGATGACACTATGCCTCGAGCACATGGTCCCAGGAATTTATGAGCGCAGCAATTTCCTGGATCGTCTCTGCACCTTCAATGGATTTACACTCCTGTGGAGCAAGAATGCTATTTACTGTCAGAGATCCTCTGGGTCTGTTTGCACAGAGAAGGCTATGGATGCAGATAACCTCTGCATTTTTAGGCTCTGCTTTGAATAGGCGGATGAGAAAAGAACAGCTATCAATGGACATAAAGCTGCAACTGAAAGATCAGCAAGACTCACTGGAAAACCTCTGGAAGAGGGAACTTCAATAATTTGCAAGGGGAGAAGCAGGTGGAACGATCTGTCTGGATAAGATGTGAGGGGTGGGCTTCTTATGGGCAAAATGTTTGGTTAGTAGGTTTTTTAGCCAGGACTTCAGCTGGCATAACTTCATGAGCTAGCTCAGTTCTAGACTGATGGCTTAAGCAGGTGGTGATGTATTTGTGGCTTTCAGTTAACGACTTGGTCTTGCAAACCCCTCCTCACACAGATCTGTTCAAGAGTGTTGGAATGGGAACAGTGTATTCAGGAGACTTATAGGATTAAGCCCGAAGTACTAGGACACAACAGTTCTGTTGGCAACAATCTACTGCAAACAGTTGCATAAGCTGAAGAAAAGCAAGAGGAATAGTTCCAAGTGTCTGCTTTTAGCATTATATTTACAGCTTTTCCCTGACTGTGCATATATTAAGCAGATTGCAGACTTGTAGTGAGTGGAGGGAACAATCTGGCTATTTATAAAGCAGTTAACCTTTGGGAACGACCTTTATTTTAACATTAAGCTGGTCTGCTTCATATTCAGGGGACCAGCATTTTTATCATTTGGAAAATGAGAAAATATTCCATAACTTTCTGTGAAGATAACCATAAAGAAGATTTCAGCCTTGAAAGATGGAGTCAATACGAGACTGCGACAAAGCACAGACAGTGGCAGAGGGAAGCGACTCCAGAGCACACACCAGCATGAGGGAGGAAAACACTTTTAAAAAGTGTTTTTCTGACACGATGACTTGTCACTATGGAGTATTCCCATTGACTTTCTTCTAATCAAAACAAACATACCACACCTATCTTTGTTCAGAAGTTGCCTGCCAGTATCAGCTAACAGCTGGACTCGTCAGCCATATCATTTATCTAGTTTTAAGCTGGGACCAAAAAAATAGAAACAATGGTTGGCATGACATCATTTTTCTGACCTTACTTCAGTGTTTTCTTGTTGCCAGGGCAACTCACAAAACTCATGTGAGAAAATCCCTGTCATAATTGAAAAAACAGATTGTTATTTTTAGATTTGGTTAGCCCATCCATTAAGAAAAGGAAATGAAATCAAATGAAATCAGGAGCTGCAGTAACACTGCTGTAAGATAAACACAATGTTGTTATTGACTACATCTGTGGAAACTATTAATGGAAAGTACAAGACACTGTTGTTTATGGAGGTCCGAGGCTGGTTTACTCAGGTTACTCTGTATCTTAGCAAGTGATTTCATAAAAATATTTCAAACATATTGTGACTACTATACCTTCATTACGCCTTTGTTAATTTGCTTGGGTGATTCAAAATTAACTTTCTGATAAGAGACCATGGGAGCCAAACTTTCCCTTCCATTCGCCTTCAAAGACACAGAAACAGTGAATCAATCTTTGGTTTTCTCCAGAGAGAACAAATGATAGCGTCAAATTGCATACTAATACCATGAATTATTCAAAATCACAGCAGGTAACAACAAACATTTTGTTAAGCATAATGATACAGCTTAAACATGAAAAACCATAGAAAGAGTATAATTAACAACTAGAAAAGCAGAGTTCAATTAAATAACAAGTCTGCTGTTGCTTGTGCACTTCATTGACGTATGGGTCATGCCACTAGCCCCAGTTTTCAGCAGTGCAGAACTGTTCTAGCCTCAGGAGACACAAAGCTTCAGATATTCCCTCTTGCTCCATGAAGAGACAAACCCAGAAGGTCTGTAAGGAGACCAACTACAACCAGTCCCACTTCACTGCAGCAAACAGGAGACAAGAGACAAGTCTCCATCTGCTTCCAGTTTGCTTGTTCTCATCGGCGTATTTGGAGAGGAATTCAAGGCAGGCCATACTCCTCTCTCTCCAGCACATTTGTCCAGTACAATCTTGCCCCAGCTAACTAGGATTCAGTGTGTTATACCCTATTGTCACCAATAATTCCAGCCCTGTTTTCTAAATGTGCAAAGTGAGGCCTGGAGTTTAAGAAACATGCCCTCTGTCTTTCAGCAAAGCACAAGGGATACTCCATGGGACTAATTAGTACCTCTTCTACACTGCTGCCTGACTCAGCATAATGTAAGGTATGTTGTAATGATGTATCTGGAACAAAAGAAAAAAGTTTAATTCCAACACAGGAACATAGATTATCGGAAATGAGGCTTAATGTTTTCACGGTTTGAATTGTTCACACAACAACTGTACAAAGAGGAGGTTTTTCAGAAAAGAAAATAAAGGGGCAAACTACACATTTCCAGGAAACAAGCAAAGGTCAGTCATTCAGCAAAATACAGATCCCTCCTTTATCTTATGAGACATAAATTACGTCACAAAAAAATATAATTTAGGAAGTCTAAGAAGGGGTCATGGCACATATCTCCTCAGAAAAGTGTTGCACTGTTTATGAGGAGAAAATTCAACTCAAAAACCGATGAAAATATAAATACCTGCTGTAGTGCTCTTTATCGATAACAGATGACCTTCTCTTTTGACTGAAGGCCTCAGGTTGGAGATAATACATCTAACATATTACCAGCTATACCTCATTCATTTCCAATTTACATTTTGTATCTCCCCAGGTAATCGTTATTTAGCGATACAGAAAAGACAATTCAAATCTTCCTTACACCCAGAAGTCATATTATTCTAAGTGATGTGAATTAAGGGATGTTGGCAAGCTCAAAGGGAAAAACAGACCTTCACTGAAAGCATGAACTAAATTTTAAATAAAATGGTTCCTTCACCCTTATTTCCTTCCACCCTTCCTCACTCTTTTATCAATAGATCTCCATGTGATGCCTTCAGAAGATTCATCAACAGCACTGGGATGCAACCAGTTCAACTGGCGTGCTCCTCCAGCGGAGAGCAGCTTCACCAGCCACAGCCTCTTCCATGGCTCACATCTGTGTGCAGACAGATATGAGGAAGAGAATGACCGTGCTTTCTCTCCATTCAAACCCAAACCCAGCATTTAACTTGCAGTACCAGACACCAGAGACAAAGGTCAGTTCTCCAAGTCATTTTAGCCAAAAAAGCTGGAAAGAGATTGTCATGGCTAATTACCCAGACATTCTGTATCCCATACCTTTGCTTGAACATACAGAGCTGCAGAGGATTATGTGGCTGATTATCCTGCAAATTCCATAGTCCTGAGCCTGATGAAGGGCACCAAGCTCATAAAGAATGACACCAGACAACTTCCAGGTACGCTCACCTCATTAACATTTCTTATGGAGGCATTACATTTTCTTTCCTTGCTTCAAAATATGTAAACCACTGTCTTTTGCAGAAGCAAAAGAAAATACACACATTCCTCCAAATTTCCTCCATCATTGCCCAAGGGATTTAAGCACAGAATTGGGCATTTGGTTACCCATCTGATTTTGGTGCCCGACTGTCCTGGGTGTATGGGCCATGCCTATCCTCTTATCTCTGTAGTCTACACCTTGAAATGTGCTTAGCAGTGCTTTGCCCGTGGCTATCTTTTCATAAGACTAATACACACAAGAGACTCCCATATATTCAATATCTATACCTCATTTCTGACAGGAAGAAGAATAACGTGGATACTGCTTCGATCCAACAAATCCTTAGTTACACAAGGAACGAGCAACATGAATAGGAGCTTTTCAGGGGCAGAACCTATTTGACCAGCAGAGACTGGTTCCCACATCAGTGGGAACTAATAGGAGAATTTTTATTTCAATGAGTCTAATGTTATTCAGTCTGGCAAACCATGACCACCTTGAGATGCCTAGGTGGGTGTTAGCTGCGAGGGTTAATTGCTCTACCTCCCTCTCCCACCTTTCTGACAGCACCAAAGATTCTGAATTGAAACAAACACCAATGTGAGCAAATTACAAATATCCAACCTTCCTGTTCCCTGTCTCTCACCAACAAGGGGGAAGCACCTTTTCTTTAAAGTTACTTCCTATCTAATTACATCACAAAATTAGAATAGAATATTCTAATTTACTAAATGACTTCTATCAAGGATTCAAACGCGGCAACTGCTGTCTCATTAGCTGCTCTGCAGCTGTGTGAAACAACACAACCACCAGCTAATGCAAAGGCCATCTCTAGCCCATGACCTGGACGAGGGCACAAGTAGAAGTTTGTGTCAGTTGTATGCTACGTCTTCTGCCCCTTCCCTCTTCTCCAGAGGCGAGCTCATTTCACAGCCAAACTTTTTAGTTGTCTCTTGAGCACAAACAAAACCACCTTTGTGCTGGGAAGGAGGGAAGGAAAGCAATACGAATGGAATTGCTGATGCAGAATCTTTCTTTCCCTTTTTCCCCCTGCAGAAAGCTGCCAGGACAGCAGCAGCCTCTCGCAGGGAGTGGGCTGACAGTCTCAACAAAGCGAGTCACAAAACTGAGCTGGCTTTTCAGGGCCAGACAAAAAGGAAAAGAGCTGGGACCCTTCTAAAGCAATGAGAGGTTTCCTTTGTAGGACGGAGAGCTGAACGAAGGCTCACAAGAGACTACAACTTTAACTCTTTCTTTTATTTCATTTGTTTAGGCTCAAGTGTTAGTTCACAGGCTTAGCCAGCAACTTCAATTGGTGGCACAGTTGAGCTGTGGCTACAGGGGTATCTCTAGGCTTGGTTTCCAATGGAAACGGAGCATTCATCACTACTGTGCCTCTCTGTACCCGCATCCCTGCATTACTTTTGAACCCAGTGGCCATACTTAACTAAAACCAATCTAGGGAAAAAGCCTCAAACTTCCTACAACTTTCTGAGAACTCAGAGGTCTGGTAAAAGAAAGCAACTCCCACAATAAGCTTCCTCACTACAGAAAAAACTACAGAAGTTAGGATTTTTCCCCCTATAGAGTTCACATGGGTCCTCTGCATATCCAAATACCACAAAGCTTCAGCTGAGGCTCAAGCCCCTAGAGTAACTGTCAGAAGTGTTCAACTCACAGGCAAATCTGATTCAGAAATCTACTGCTTCTTCCCACTTACAACTTCTCATTCCTTTACGATCAGGACAGGTCCCCATGACAGACCACCACCAGCATTTAATGACACCTGTTACCTAACCGCTGCATAGTCTTGTCTTTTCTCCTGTAAAATGAAGTGCCTAGTCCCCACTAGCACCCAGCTGTGTGCTTCAACAACTGTATCCAGATACATGGACTTACCTCAGCTTCATAGAAACCACCTTTTCTTGGTTTTTGAAATATCCAAACTGTATCTGCTTGCTCGAGTGTACTGACAGGATCCTTACCGGACTGTCTTTTGACAGTGTGACTGCAGACTACAACAAATGAAGATCAGACATGCCATCACGCGTGGGCTTTCCCAGTGAATAGCACCTCTGTAATTACTAACCTGTTCCACTGTCGTGGTTTAAACCCAGCCGAATTGGCTTCAAGTGCCAGCCTTGCCCATACTCCACAAGTCAGGGCCCTAATCCATATGGGACTAAATGCTCATTCAATGGACCTAGGCATTATATTAATCAGGGTGCGGGTTGCAAGCACCCCTCAATTATTTTATTTATCTAGATAGCCAGATCCTTCACTGTCTTTACATTGGTAATGCAAGGTTACCATAGCAACCTCTGGGCGACCTGCATAATCAAGATAGCAGAGAAGAGCTGATAGATGAATTAACGTGTTTATAGTCCTGAATAGGAAACTTTAAAGATTAATGGTCTATGAAATGCATTTATACTCTACTCATGATGTTACATTTCATCTCCTTTTTGAAATACATTTATCTTTAAGTGCTAAACTAGAGTACATGATACAATATATTACAACAGTATTTAAACTTGCTGTTTATTTTCTATTTCCAGTTTAGCACACAATTAAACTACTTCATAAAGTCCAAAGACTAACAGATATTTTACAGTATGGTTGACCAAGTTATTAGCATCTCGTAGAAGCTAGAGTTCTTTACCAGATTTGCAGATTATGTATTTTTCTACAATATTTAAAATAAGCAAATTCAGAACTAGTAAGCCAGTTTATGGAACATTAAGCACAGAGATCACATTTTCCTTCAATTTGCCTTTTATTTCCCTGTAATTAACCGGTTCTTTTTAAGAAGAACTTTTCATTCAGCTAGACTTGCTGGCTGGCAGTCTACTACAAGTTCATAACACATAAGAATAGTATATAGAAGCTTGCTTGACAGTTCTTCAGCAGACAAAAAAAGACACTGCTCCTGAATCCAGAGCTGGATGAAAGTTGCTCATGCAACCAGGATGATGACATGAAGGAGATGTACGTGGAGGGAGATACTAGGGAACGGAAGTATTTTTTTTCCTTCTCTTTTGCTGGAATGTCATTAAAATACAGGTTCAGCTACTGTAAGAATGTCAGGCAGCAAGCATAGTTTTGGTCTGCGTTTCCTTCATTACTACTACACAAACTGCCTGAGTGTGCACGCATGACCTTATATCAGAAAGGCCTGGGTAGCTCTATCTGGCTTTTAACTGCTTCAGGTCCAGGACAGGCAAGAAATTCTCATTCTGAGTAATTATCCAAGCAAAAGTGACACAACAGTGTGCGTTCAAGTGAGACTTAAGTAGCATATAAGTCGTATGGTGACCTTCCATGCAGTCACAAAATTCCGTCTCCATGAGACAGTAAATAAATGTTCATTGTTCTCTCTCAGACAAAGTGGTTTTTTTATTTTTATTTTTTTAATATATGTCATGCTAATATAGTTCTTCTCTGAACCAACTCTGTCTCCCAAAGGCAGCAGGATTACTTTTGTATTTTCAAGAAGGAGGGAAATTGAGTTTCAAAATGCAGTGCCTCAGAGCCATATACTATATCAGTGGAGGAGCTGACAGGGATGAACTAAATCCACTATAAGAATCTTCTATCACTGCAGTCTTGACACAAAGTGCAGAAGCTTTTTTGGCCTTGGAGCCTCATAAAGCAGACAGTGGCTTAAGAGATTCTTGGACTGAACAGCCCTGTCATCAGATGGACAGCTGGATCTTCAGGGATTTTGGTTGGTTGGTTCGTTGGTTGTTTTTTTAGCTTTGATTTCTTATTGTGGGTGGCAAAGCTAACAAAGAGCTTTTGTATCTTCTGCATTTGGCCTTTTTTTCTCATTGCTTCTGTTGCAATCTGTAGTATAGGAAGGATAGGCCCTCACAAGTCCAGTGAAAAATTTGTTTGTGTTAGTCCACAGGCATTTTTTGGCAAAAACACTAATTTCAAAGATATTCAGTTAAGACCATGGAGGGGAGAAACTGGTTAAATTGGGTCCATCCACCTGCTTTCCCAGTATTGGTAGAGTTCTACTTAATTCCAATCAACTTGCATAATTGACACCAACCCAAAAACCATCACACCATATGTCTAACTTCACACTTGTAACATTTAGACTTATTTCCCTTTGGTATTTTAAGGCTTTTGGCTAAGATTTTTAGAACTTGCCTTCCTTAGCCTCCCATCTATATTTAAATGGCCTGTTTTTTAAAAAGTGCTGGGTATGTCACACTGTCACAGAGGTCTGAACGGTGCTTAGCTTTTCTTGATTGCGGTCTCACGTGTCACAAGTTAATCTTCAGAAAGTCTTAGACCACACTTTTTGCAACACTATGCTCCTATGCTCCTAGCATAACAGAAAGATGAGAAGACGCTTTTTTTGGCCCATCACCATTGCATTCCCTTATGCCTTTGAAAATGAACATTACGCCTCTCCAGCTAATATGACCATACATCAGTTCTCATCACCTCTTTGCACCCTCCTGTGTTCTAAGCTTTTTAGTTTAATTGACTTAAGAAAAGGTTTCATTAGAGAGGACAGCATGCTGGCTAGCAATTAAAATACATCAACATCATTTCTGCAAGACTCCTTTGAATCCTAGCCCATCTCTCTCATCTTTTGCAGAAAAGGGTCAAATAGTCTCTAAAAACAATGCAAAGACAAGGAAAAATATTCACAGATATATCAAAGTGTTGCCTAAAACTTTCATAAATTATTTTTGTGTTAAAAGTTTCAGTCACTTTTGTTGATAAAACTAGCCTAAAATATCTTATCTAAAACATGTGTCTACAAACACATCTAGTAAAAGCCCCTAGTTGTGCAAAGACTGGGTTTTTTTCCATCCCACCAGGATTTGCATTGACAAATAGCAATGTGGACACCATTTGCATTTTAAGGGTGACTTTTTAGGTCACTCTTGAGTCTAACCTAGTGTCTGAAGCAAAGGAAAGTTGGGTTCAACTTCTTTCTCCTCCCCAGACTTCTTGGGAAATGCTGGGGAAGTGACTCGGCCTCTCTGTGTCTTAATTGTCTCCTTATAAAAACAAGGATGTAAGAACTACTCCAATGTTTAAACACCCTCAGTTTATCTATACCTTTAGTTATGTGTCTTCTGTTGTTGAAGCTCATGAAATTTCTTTATGTGCTTAAACATACACTTAAGTGGTTTTGCTGATATAGCACTGCTGTGTACATAGAATATTCCCACCTCTGTGGTGATATTAAAAATATTTGAAGCTAAATAAGAATGTATTTTAAGATCATGAACCAAGTCAATATTTTCTTTCTTAAATCCCAGGCAATCATGTCCGTGCTGCCTTTGTTAACGAATCAGTGTGGTACTTGGCTGCATGTGTTGAAATTGAAGCTGTTAATCTCTCCTGTTTGTCACCTCCAGATTAAAGTGGTTTTGCAACCACAGATAGTATAGCATGCTCCTGATACTGAAACAAAGCCTTCTCCCAGGAGGCTCTACTTACGTGTAAAGGATGAAATTTGAATATTTTATCAATAGCTCCATAAGCAAGAAGGAAATTGTTTGTTTATTCATTAAGCTTTGATCCTGCCTAACTGAAGTGAACTATATTTTACTACTGGCTTTGACAGGAGCTACTTTATTGCAACTAAAAGCATGCAAGTAAGTATTTAATACACCATTAACAGTAAATAACCATTTTGTCCCAAGTCACTACAGCTTTTTTAAGACTATACGATTATGAGAACAAAGACCGTATGTTTGCAACTGTCTGAAAAGTACCTGGTTACAAAATTTTTGGTTTTCTTTTTTCTAGCAAATACCTACTTTTAAAGGCATTTCCTATTTTGTGAAATTAGGAGCAAGGAAATATATTTTTATTTTGACAATTTTTTAATATTTTGGTACAGAGCACTGAAAACAGGTTTGTTGTCAGAGAGCCTGACCTACTGATGTGTTTGAAGGTACCTTTTGTGTTTTACAAAAACACCTAAAACTCAATTAAAATATTAAATTCCCATTAATATTTTTGGCTTTGTCTAACTTAGCAAGTAATGAAGTGCAATAGGAGCAGACGGAGCAGAAAGCTGGTGTTAAAGACCCAATATCCATACCCTACAAGTTTGGGGGGGTTGATTTTGGAATAGCTTTAGCCTGGTCTGATGAACTGAAAGCCATCAGCAGCTGGAAAGCATTTTCCAGTTTAGATTCACTTAGAAGAAACCCATTTTGCTTACCCTACTATGTTATCTATAGCGCAGCAAAGAAGGGATGAACAGGAAGATTCACTTCAAAAGTGCAAACTAAACACTCAGGCCAACACATCCAATCTGAATGCAAATTAGGCATTTACAGCATGTAAAGACTTGTATACAATACACCAATCAGCCATCTATCTATATATCTTTGTAAATTTGGCACTGCAGACTTTACTCCTCACACTACTCCTTCTGAAAATCAGTGAGGTCCAATCTGGGAATAAGGGAATCACTAGTATACGGTGTACTGCATAAATGGTGCTACATAAATTAATATACAACTTAAGGAGACACCTTCACAAAAGAAAGTTACGTTTCCATCTGCAAAATACTCCATAGTTAAAAGCAAAACCCACGTTGTTACAATTAATGTAAGTATATATTTCTTTGCTAAAATTTAAATAACAATTTCCATCACTTGCTGAGCCTGAAGCTCAAGAAAGCTGACAGCCTGTCCCATGCAGCCCAAGAGAAGTGTTACTTCACTTCTTGCATATTTCTCTCATTGCTCACTCTGAACCTTTCCCCAGATGAAGTCACTAAACAAGAGCAAAAGAGATTGGGACAAAGATGATCAAAAGCACGCCTTTGAGTGTCCAGCTGGGGACACAGTGTGCAGAACATTAGTTCCTTACCTCTGGATACCCGCTCTACAACCCTGCTTAATATGAATGTGCCGGATTAATTTGTCCTCGTTACAAGGTGAGTCAATAATTTCTTATAAAAACTAGGAAATAAAAAAAAAATACTGCTCATCAGCACTCACAGAATTTTTGCTTTTACCCGAGACAACTAGTTTTCTTCATCATTAGCTTTCTATTCACTTCCTCATGACAGTCTGGCATGGTATTTGCCAAGACAGTTGTCAGTTTTATCTGGCATAGGTCAAATGATGTCTACATTAAAAAAAAAAAAAAAAAGGGCCTTAAACTATATTAAAGAATTTTAAAAAAATATTAATTCTGCATCTGTTGGATAAGCTATTCAGTATAATCAGAGACTTTAATGATCTTGTGTGAAGTGCTTCCATTAAAGCTTTACAAGCATTAATTAAAAATAAACTTCAACCTAACAAACATGCAGAAACTATTGTATAGCAATAAAAACGCAAGAATCACTGCATTCTTATTTAGGTGGATAAAACTATCTTGCCTTGACTAGCATAGAGCATAAAGAAAGGAAGACATCCCTCTCTTATTTGTCTGGGTCAAGATTATCTCTTTTTATTTTGTCAGATTTATCACCAAGATTAAGTTGCCTGCAATTATGTGAAATTAATAGTTTTCCCATTTTGATTTCAAAGGTAAAAATAAAAATTAAAAAATCCAAAAGCAAACAAGATTGTTTTTCAAATGAGCAAATTTGTGTTGCATTTGTAATCCAGCAGGCTGCCTGATTTAATTTCTGCAGCAATGCACAGCACAGCCTGTGCCCTCCCCTAGACACTTGGCATGGGAAGCATGTCCAGGGGTAATAAATCAGAGAATCTCCTCTCTGGAGACAGACAGCAAGAAGGGAACATTGCAAAGCATGTTCACGTCTGAACATTAGTCACTCTGATCTGGGTAAAGAAAAAAAAAAATCACCGTTAGACCTAAATACCTGTTCATACTTAAAAGTTACAATATAATATATATTCTTTTAAACTAAAGGGATCTGCCACAGCTCCCTGCTGGAGGGCTGGCTTGGTGGCTTTTCAAAAGCACTACAGAGCATTTAAAAAACTGAACCAATAAAAACGTTTAAACAACTATCTGATGTCAGCCTGTGCACGCAGGGGCATGTAACAGCAGGCATTTATTACTTCTGTTTGCATTCTAGGGTGTGTATAACGCAGAATTGCTCGAGTCAAGGGGAATTCTCTGGGTAGCCAGCGCTACATAACGTTCTTCCAGCAAAACTCAGTCAGATGTCACATCTTACAGACCAAGCATTCTTGGTGAGGAAATCTCACCTTCTCACTCTTTTCCTTCATGTGCTGCAAGAACCTGACTTTTAAAGACATTTGGATTACCATGGAAGGACCTGGCTAAAATCTCTTTGCCAGAGACACTCTCTACTAGCCAGTATTTTTCTCCACTCTTCACCAAGACACAATGTCTGCCTCGTACTTTCTTCAGTAAGTGAAATCATAACTTTCTTAACCAAGTTCCAAAAGATTCTCCAAACTTTGAAATCCCTGTATTTCTAACCCACAGGTTAGAATTTTATTAAATTCTCAAAGCAAACTCTGCCATAGCTGAGTGCTCTTTTATTGTGCCCTTACTAACAGTTTTTCCATGTTACAGCAAATAAAACCAGGTCTTAATCAGGTGATCCGAGGTTGCTCTTTATCTCCCCGGTCTGGTAATCTCTTTATCAATCTGTATCAAATCCAAATATCTCAGTGTTAACCGGGGCAGGAGGTTTGATTCTTAAAACTGAAACCAAACACCCTCAGCTCTCACTTTCCTTACAATTAATCCTAGTTCCAACTCCATCTGCTGTCACTTGGAACTTGCCTTTAACAAGACACTGAAACCCTGTTCACCCAGATACATGATATCTAGTCAGGAATCACAAACAGATGCTTCAGTTAAAAAAAAAAAAAAAAAAAAAAGGCATAAAACCATTTTGTGCATTTCTGCTGAATTACCTTAATGTACTACTGACCCTTTACAGGCTGTTTGGCATAGAAGTGTCTCCTTATTACAACATGCATATATTTAAAGTAAAAATGCTTTTGCAACAAAGACAATAGCATGGATTTGCACAGAGATGCTCTGAGGATAAATATCAGCATTAACTTTCACATGAAGAGTACAACTGCTACCTTACAAGAGCTGGCAACAGGCCGTTGCTTATCAGAGCAAGACTGAACTTCAAATCACAGAACAACTCTCCTGCAACTGCACTGGACATTTGTCTTCTCAGAAACCAAGCCAGAAACACCAGCAATTTGAACACTGATTTTGAAGGTACACAGAAACATGAGTTTTCTAAGACAGTCTGGAAAGAGAAAAAATATTAATTGCAAAATAAGTTTGTTTCCTACGGCCTTTTTAGTAATACTACTCACTACAATACTAGACCAAGCTAGTAAATGAGTCCTAATTCTTTGACTTGAAAGGAGTTTTACCTGATTGCAGAGGCAGAGATTGCAGTACTTTGTGTGCTACATAATATGTATATGTAATATGGGGTACATGAAATGAGACACAGAGGAGAAATAGCATTGAGTTTTATTTTATCCTAGAACACTTAGGTTACACCAGAGTGTCAGATGACTTGTCAGTAATGCTGGTCTTCTTAAATCCTTGCCATTTAAAGTCTTTATTCTCTACTTGTTATTCTTTACAAATTTGTAAAACGTTTTTTGCATAGCATTTCATGGCTTCACTGCTCTAGGTTTTGGCATCTGGACTCCTGCTGTAATGAGCTCACAAAAGATCATAAAATTGTTTAAAAAGTAAATTAGTTCTTTCATTGTAAAAATTATTATGGTTTCAAGTCCATGATCTCAATCTTTTAGGGAACTGAAAGTGTTAAATCACATTGAAAAAAGTTCTCTCTTTCCTGTGGGACAGAATGCAATAATATCCTGGACTTTAACAATTATCCTTGACATAAAAATGCTTATATTTAACGGGCCTTGAGAAGATTTTATCCCCTTCACAGGACCCCAAAGGACTAATTTGTATCTGTGAGAATTTCACAAGAAACAGAAAAAAATTACCTTGCCTGTTGTATTTTTTAATGCCAGCTCCTAGCTCAGTGGCATGGAGTGCTGGAAGAGCCCCCTGGAGCAGAGATCAGGTGGAGGGGCCAAAGGGGCAAGATAAACTAATTTATCATTTGGCCATATGGTTTATGGCATCTCCATATTCTTGAATTTGTTTTGAATAATATTCAGGGTGAACTTCTCTAAGTAGCTCAGAGAAAAAAACCTAATCTCAGTGTACTTACAGTAAAAACTGCCAATGATACCGTTAAAGAGCTGCCCTAACAGACTCAGAAGCCGCGTCAGCGCTCAGAGCCAACAAGAAGCATGGAGAAGCCTAACAAGGAGTAATGCTACCAAGAGCAAACTGAGCTAGTCTCACCCCGCTGCTTACGATGACTAACTTGATGTCTGCTAGGGGCTCACTGGGAGGAAGAACCACAAATCCCAGAAGCTAATATATGTCTGAGAAGGCACATCACATATCATGTGCTGGGAACCAACCTCGATGTGCCGGTAAAGCCCCTTAGCAACCAGCTGGCTAAGAGACACCGCTGAGCCCCCAGGAGAGTTTCAGAAAAACTGCCAGGAAAATATATGTGCAATACCAACTACTATTAGTTTGTTACATGCTTTTTTCCAGAACACAGCATTTAGTGTTTATTCTCTTGCATCACTTCTAAAAAGTGAAGAAAGCATGAAAGTATTAGAGGTATTCAGGGAGCAGCACACCCATCTGTACCACATTATGCAGTTCAGTGGTTCCTCCACATTAAATATTGATAGAATAAATAATATCTGTCAACAAAGACTTGCGTTACGCTAGTACTTACTGAACTCATGGCAGACTTATGCAATTCCTCCTCTGCATATAACCATGGCACAGAAGAAAAATAGTTAAAACGTTGATGTAAAAAGCACAAATGTTTAAATGATTTAATATAGGATAGATATTTCCCTTGGGTGGTCATGAAGTCTTAGGTGAATATTAAAGGGTAATCTATGTTTCATAGCATCTACTTTTTTTATCATGATTTGATTAGATGGACTCAAATGGCAAGCAGGTTTTCTGTCAGACTTGGAGACAAACAACATAAAAGCCTCTCTGATCCCAGCACAGCTGTGGTATTCACATGGCTGACTAGAAATTGTCCTATTAAGGATTTCTAATGTCTGGTTCCAAGCCCATATTCAGATTCACACCCACCAATGACTGCAGAGAGGCAACCAGAGGCAGTAATGTATATGTAAAAATTCAAAGCCCAGACTAAATGTATTAGGCCAAATCCTATAGTCACTACTCTTCTTTCCATCCTCCCCACATGCATATTTAGGTAACTGGCTTGCTTAAGCCTCTTTAAATAATTAAACACCTTTGGCATTCAGGCAAATCTCATGCTATTTTCAAGCAAAATGTACATTTCCAGGCTTTCCAAGGAAGCTGCCAGCTTAGTCTGGGTGTGCCCCGTGTTACAGAAAGCCGTAGGAATGCCTCCGACTTGACCCAGCATTTCTTGCATTAATGAAGTGGCACATGTTCCTGCCAGCTCCCCTCTGCTTGGTGCTGTGCAGAGATATCCAAATTAAGTCGGTGTCTACACCTTCAGTCCATTCAGTTCAGTCTGGGCCATTTGGATTCAATTTCAGCTTTGCATGGCAACTTAATCCTCAGGAAGCAATGGACTTCAAGGAGACTGCTGGAAGAATCAGCTCTTACTGTAATGCTGAGCAAGGGCTTCAGCCATGAAACTACAATTTCTGCTTGCAAAAAATTCTCCTGAGTACCACAGTATAAACACTGACTGAAGAAAACAGACACAAACATATGGTAACCATAAGCAATAATAATTCTTCAACTACTTTCTTAGTATGACGAAACACAAACAATTTAAACAGCCTAAAGGGCCGTTCCTAAATGTGTGTCTATATACAGAGATATTTCTTAAACCACAAGTTACAGAAGTTATTGTAGTACTGAAACGCTTCTTAATAAAGAAAATGGGCCTACCATTGTCTTTAATAAGGCAGGATCAAGCCCTTGATAAGATGTAAACAACATCCCTTTGGAAGTTCATAAATCATTTCAGATAATGCATGCATAAATCCAAATGACAGGACGACTAGGAATAGTGACATTACACTCATTAGGACTACTTTTAGAGAAATGGAAAGGGCAGCAAAGACATATATTTAAAATAAATTATGCAAGGGAAGGTGTGGAAGAATTGCGAAGAGTACATAATGTCAAACTACAGATAGCAGTGGCAGAATACCCTGCATACCTTTGATATTGCATCTATATCAAAGTAGTATAAAGAAGAGAATGTACTAAATTTATCTCGATAATAGAACACATTTTCAATAGTTAATTGGAAAGGGATTTCAGTTTTCATAAGAAAAAAAGGGGCAGGTGATCCTGAATCACTCGGTACATATGTGCTGGTTAAGATGAACGCATACCTAGACCCAGGTGAGCTGCAGCAAGTACTCTCTCCTGCCCAGCCGGTTGTCAGGAGCTACAAGAAATGGTCAACAATATTTTAGGGTCTCTGGAGGGAGTCAAATGGGGAAGGGGCATAATAGGACGGACCAGAGGAAACACTGAACTTACAGTGAAAGTGAGGAAACTCTCTGATTAGTGATAGGGGCAGATGGACCAGCAGGTAGGAAAGAAGTTCTCAGACTTTCATAACGCACTGGATAGCATGTGTTCTCCATTAATTGTAATGCAAACACTTCGGCAATCAAAGCGTCAAAGTACAGACTATGAACTCTCATTTTTGTAGAAAAGTATCTCTTTCAAGCCTACACAAGTTTTCAATGGCTTTATAAATGTAAATTATTGTAGCTATTGATGAATATAGGATTCGGGCACCTCCCAGGTAATCAGTTTGGCACCTTTCATAAGAATTAAATCTATTTAATACAAATAAATCAATTTCCCATTAAAATTACATGTCAGCTTTTAATACATTTATTTGTATTGGGTAAAACTTAATTTGTCAACTCGTCCTTGCTGACATAAGAAGATCCAATGCTTAGTACACTGCCCTCGGATTTAGACTAGACTTTGATACTCTGGTTTGCTACAGACCATGTGTGACCTTGAACTTAATCTTCCTGTACCTCAATAAAAGATAAAGCTGCTGTATTTTAAAGGCATGGTGAAAGGGAAACTAGGTTTAAGAGCATGGGGATCTTAAATGTGATCAAAGCAAGCGTGTTCATGAGAGGCGGGTACATGAGGCTGATACAAATTGGATGACTCAGCAGCAGTATAAAACCCGAGTCCTGTCTAAGTCCAAGTCTTGGACCAGAAGCAATGAAGAGTAAGAAATCTAACCTTCTAGTGTGAAAAGGAAATATAATTAAACTTGGTATTTCAGCTAAAAATATAATAATTCTATTAAGTCCAATTTTAAAGATCTGATTTAAAAACTATTCTGATGACATATATTTCTACTTAGTTTGCTGGCGTTTTTGTGGTTGTTGTTGTAAAGCAACATAATAGATTATATGTCAGTAATCATTGTGCAAAAAAATGTCAGATCTGCGTTTGTCATCAGAAATGGTTATATTGACTTTATTGAGTGTTTCAAGATCAATGTGCTGTATTTGAAAATTAACACTCCTAAAAATAAGCATATAGGAGTTTCTCTATCTAAATGAAACTATGCAAAAAAAATAGCATCAAAATTAAGTAAAACTTACTTAATGTCTTTTGAGATAAAACATTACATGTTCATTTGTATTGAACCTACCTTTTATTCTGTAATGAAAGTCATATTGCAAAATGCTAATTCATCCTCTACAGGACTCTGAACCAACCACCAGGCTGCCTCTCCCCACTGTTTAACAATGCAGATCAAACCGACTGGCAAAATCATCCCTGCAGAGAAAACAAAAAAACATACAGCAAGAATACTATTTTCATTAGCTTTTCAAATCACTGACATAGCATAAATGCAGGCGCTGGAGCTTTTCTCTTTTTTAGTGAGCAAAGTCAATTTAACAGTGTCCCCAGTTCAGTACAACATTTCATCTGAGTTCCTACTATTAAGTCAGTTGTTAACCCCCTGGCCAATATAGCATTCAAGTTACAATGCAATTTCAGCATATGCTTTAAATGCTTTTGTTCAACAGGACATAGCTTTCTAGTATCAACACTTCCTTATCAATACTTTGAATTTCCCTATTAATTCTATATTTTGGAGATTAGAAAAACACTAACAGTTACTCATCTCAGTCACTATCTTCTGCATTAGCTAGGCAGTCTAATAAAATTTCATTAAAACGTTGGTTCACATGTGGTAGTAAAATTACTGTAACAAAAGGGTACTTTTGTTTAACAGACGAAAGAGTGAACGAAAAGAAGCAGGTGTAATAGTATAGCATGGGAAAAAGGATAATATCTGAAAAAAATAGCTGCTAAATTCTCAAGGCAGGAATCTGAGAAAAACAACAGTTCAGCCAGAAAAGGCTGACTGTCTGCCTTAATATTCGACAGCAGAATGAATATTTGGGCATTTTGAGGTAGAAATGCGTCTAAAAGACATAAAGACTTTGGCTTTAAAAGTTCTTTCAGAAAAGCTAGCAACTGAAAAACGAAGAGGAATCATGAAGTTGTTAATTGTGCATACATAGCTTTAAAGAGCTGACAAGGAGACTCTCATTCTGGTTTTCCTATTCACTTTGCTCCAGCCTGTATTAACCTGAGACAATAATTTGTGAAGCTCAGGGTTTCGAGAGTGCAATATATTCTGGAGTTGTACAGAGGAGATAGAGACATGATAAATGTCAAATGTTTCAAATGGAAGCACTTATCTGGAATAGGAAAGAAATGATACCCCCTTATTTCCTAACTTAGTCCACCTTCCTGCTACCTATCATTGCCTGATTTATCTTACAAGCTCCGATAAGGAACACAGCTTGCAGTGTTAGTCATACCTCCAAATATTTTGGATGTACTCTGGAATTGGCCCAGTGAGTACTTTCTCTTACTTAAAAAGAAAGAAAAAATAGCAGGTGGCCATTTACACCAAAGCCTGCAATTTTGAAGAAGAAAGGTGTTAGGACTTTTCAAAAATATTTATTCTATATACGGCCTGAAATGGCTTTGGAAATTTGAATCTAAGAGCTAACACTAAACAAACCTGCTGTTTGCTAGACAGATTCTTGTGCAAACCTTACACTCTACAGTGAAGACTGATTCTTAGGTAAAAGTATATCTAAGTGGAGAGGGAAACCTGGAATGACAAGAGCCAGGGTGCACTAGTGAAAACATGGGTAACAGGTTCATAACAAAGTAGTTCTTAACGTGCGATTAAGTGGTGGACCATGGAAAGGATTCCATGGTATACTGCAAACACAAAAAGTTTATGCAGGTTCAAGAGAGGCTTGACAACCTAATAGCAGAAAAATCCATCAAGGTTCACGAATGAATGGAAACCAGCTCTGCTGCAGGAAGTCCTTGAGCAGCAAATGATGAATGCCCTGGAGAGTATCGGTCTGCCCTCTTCTCTTCCCCAAGGTATCTGCTTTCAGCTGCTTGCTCATTTTTTTTACGGAGCTTCCTTTTCTGTCCCCAAGTGTATTTCTATCCTTCTATCCCCAAGCAAGTTTCCATTCTCTAAGCACGAGAAACAACATAACAATTTGGCTATTTGCCTTCACTAGCCGTGTTCTAGTATACGCCTGCAGAATACACGAGGATGTAACCTTGCAAGTAAGAATAAAGCCAATTTTTAGGAAACTATGCCTAACATACTGCATCAATAATTTGAGTGCTGTAACTTAATTGCTCAGAGGATGTCCACAGCACAGTGTCAGCACGTGTGGGGGTACCACACAGGCACAGCTTGCCCAGCCCCCCCGCTGCCATGACTCCGCAGCAGCAAAGCCTCTTTTGCCAGCAGTAGCCACTGTTGTCTCGTAACAAAAAGGTCTGAAAAAAGCTTCAAGGCATAAAATAAATTCTTAATGATGCTGCCCACTTTAATAACTCATTAAGGGCGTAGATATTAGCCAGAACCAACGGTCACACACCACTAGGATTGAAAAAGCCGTGATCTGTCTGGATAAAATCTTAAAGAGCACAAAGAGAGCTCTAAGGGCTCTGGCAAAGGAAGGAAAACTCAGCTGGCTGTTTAATTTGTGTTACCGAACCAGATATTACTTCTGTCTCATTTAAAGCCACTTTCAGAGGAAGAGAAAAAGAAAATTCCCAACTGCACCTGAAGTGACACAGCAGTAACAGACATCAGTTCTCCCCGTGGAAAACAAGGTATTGTATTTGTCACAGCTGAGCTTATAAAAAGGCTGTCAGCTGAAAACGTATGTTGTCACAGGGTTTCCTCAACAGCCAGGTGAGTAAACAAAATGAATGGGAATTCCTGCCTAGACAACATCTGTTTCTTCTTTTTGACCCATTCCCTCTCCAAGAAGTCCTTCAAGCACCCGGGCTCCACGCAGCCGGGCACACGTGCTTCCCCACCCCTCGGTACATGACGCATTTTGCTGTCTCATTTTATTTACCACATCTGAGTCAACGCGCCTGAAGATTTCTAATCCTGGCTGTGTGCTGTGGAGGGGCAAAGGCCTCTGGCATGGCGAGACTGAATTTCACATGAAAAATGTGTGCATTGACTGGCTCAGCTGTGAGTTCTTAAAACTCTGGGGAATAGAAGGAGACTCCACACATCCTCCTTTTCTTCCTATTTTAAAGAATAGCCTAATGTATCATATGACATTTGCTTCTTAAAATGCACCCATAAGAAATCTAATAGAAAATGTTTTTTCTCCCTTCATAATCACTATATGAGCAACATACGCATAAGGCAATCCAGAATATATCTGGTTTTACAGTGCTTTGCTCCTTCAGCAAACTGAAAATGCTCCATGGAAACACCAACATGGAGTAAGACAAGCAATTCCAATACTTACATTATTTGTTTCCGATACAGATCATTTAGCAGCATAAAAAGACCTCCATCACTGGAAGAAGCTGTTTGTATCCTCACCACAAATTATAATGTTTCTGGCTTTAATTATGCTTTACTGAAGAATTAAATATGTGCTAAAGAATCAAGAATATACACAGATTTATAAAATGTAATAATCAGAACTGAGAAACAGAGATTCAAGTTCAAATCTTCATCCTGCCTGACATGCATTTGCCTGTTTTCCTTCTAATCCTTCCCCCTCAACACAACTTCATCTCTTCTTCCACCAGAAATCTGCTTCTGCTCCTAGATGGATTCTTGATTCCACCATTTCTTCCCTTACGTCTTTTTCCTCTCCCTCCTCACCTCCTTTAAGTGACTATGAAAGAAACACCTTTAGCCAACTCAGCCTTAGTAATTTCGCTGTGGCTTGTGGACTTCATGAATAATGAGATCCCATGTCACCAGAAACCTGACCGACACTCTTTTCGATCACCTCCTGTCACTGCGAGAGTTTAGGAGCACTCCTGGAGGAGACGGACAGCCAAGCCAGCCTGGAATTAAGGCTAAATCCTTTATTTCCAACCACAAAAAATCTCAAAGCTTCTCAGCAGAGAGAAGATCTGGTTTCACTGTACCAGGAAAACCTCGTGTTTAGGGAGGTGGCAGGTGAGGTCTGGTGGGACTCCCCTTCCCACGCAGAAGGCACATCAGATGCAGGCTGCGAAAGAGCCGAGCGCCTTCCTGCCAGCTGCCTGCCACATGGCTCTGTTCACTGGTGCAGATTGTTAAAGGTCAGAACAAGAAAAAAAGGTCTTTTCTGGAAGTTAAGAATTTCGCTTGTCTTTTGGATTGCACACCCCAAATGTGAGCGTTATGGCCTGGACTCACTTTACACCCACTACGTAAGCAGTCAGAGCTCACTCCCTCTCAGGTTACTTGTGTCCAGTCTGAACACAACCAGCAAGTGGCAAGGACAATGGATGAAAATTAGGCATTGAAATCCAAAATTCATAACTCAACTGGTGAAATACGTGGTTGCCAAGGCCACGAAATTCCCCCAGAAACAGGCCCTAACTGGACTTTACCTGAATCTGTATAAGCTTCCACTGAAACTGCAGTGTAATCATCCTTCACAGACTTCTTCAGATCATGCAAGTATTTGCAAGCTAGAGGTCTCAATTTACAGCTGTTTGATAAATATGAAAATTAATAATAATTCCGGGTGCAAAACGCTAGGAAGCAATTGCTGCTAGAATCACAGATGAATTAGCACGTTTGGAAGCCATCCATGCTCTCATGGCTCTGATGTAGGGATGGCAACTTTTGCTGACAGAGCAAATTATTGTCAGTGGCAGCAACAAAAGGCTGTTTTAACTCTGAACTGATCTGTGGATGAACTTCCAGTTGAGCTGCCCGGACACGTCTAGACCAGCAGCATCCACTGGGGATGCTGCATGTGGTAAAGCAAAACTCACTTGCTGAAAAAGTCCAGCAAGTCAAACCAAACCAAGAAAGAGAGAATAAGCAGTATCTAGAGATCGCTAGTAAGAAGAGGATGAAGGAAGTGTGGCCTTAAAACACCAGGAGCTAAGTATATCCTTTTCTTAATTTTCTGAAGTTTTCACCCTTTCCTAGGCTCCATTCAGTCACACAATACTCCATTTCTGCAGGACTACATCACATAGGTTTGCCAAAGGAGAAAAAAAAATCCAAAGCTTCCTTTTCATCTCAAAGAAAATAGGGTTGTCCTCTTAAACTACAACCTGCAAAATGGCAATTCCTACTACTGCTGCCTGCTTTTTATGCACAGGGATACTAGGAATATATTTCAGTACTTTTTCAAAAGTTTCAGACACTACCACTTCCCAAAAAATTATGATGTGGAGAACAGAATCACTTTTCAAATAAAAGTATTCCAAGGGCAAAGCACCAGTGCTTACATGCTTATTACACTCAGGAACCTCATGACATTTGGGGTGACAGGAATTCATGCTGGAATGAGTGCTCAGGGAGGGGAGCAGGGTGCAGACCTCGCTGCCCACCCGGGGTATCAGAGAGGAGCAGCTCTGACGTATCCCCTCTGATACGCAAGTCTTCTTGCAAGCTGATCAAAGGGCCCAGGCTGCCTCAGACAAAAAAGCACAGATAGGAAAAAGCTGCTAAAAATGCACAAAATCAAGTAGTCCCAGGGCAGTGGCAAAACCACAGCGTTAACTAGTGCCACCACATTGTAGTAAGAAAATAGTCTCTCTTTGGTAAGCCGACATCATGATTATAATGACTCTTTTAATGTTCAGAATATTTTACTGTTCTAGAGGGGGAACCCTGAGATAGAGCTTGCTTAACTTATGACAGAGATTGTGTGACTCAGATCCCGTGACAGCAGGGAGTTACACTTGCAGATCTGTGTTCCTCCAGCATCATTGGGCCCATCGTCACCTTGCTTTCCACTCCCTCAAGCAAAGTTTCTTTTGTTTTAATAAATTAACCAGCACCTGTCTATACAGAATAATAGAGAACTTTCCCCTCCCTTATTGATTTCTGGAGAGAGAGGGGTGGAAAAAAAGAGGATATTCAATCCCCATCCAAACTCACCCAGGAATTAAGACTGCGCAGAGGGTCTGAATAAAATGAAAGATGAACAACGTGTTTGTTAGATGTAATAATGTATGCCCATATGGAAGGAATAGCTAAACTGTCCTTTCCTGTAAAAGAAACTGAACAGATTGCCTAGAAATAGGCAGCTCCCGTTCCCTTTACTGAGGAAAGCAAATGCCATCCAGATGGAAATTATCAAATGGATCAAACAGCTACGTTTTATTCCCAAATGATCTTTGTTCTACTTATCATTCATTATACCAGGAAAACTCTTTTCCTATAGCCCAAGTGCAGTCAAGAGAATATTATTTATCGTATGCTCATTCAAAATACCCTGTATCAAAGATTTCCCTGATGAGATATTGATCTTGTCACACAAAATGAGAGAGAAGAAAAGTGTCCTTCCTAATGGGAACATTCATTTAAGATCTCTGGAATCTCTTAATTCCCATTAAGCCAAACACGTGACAGGATTACACTGTCCGTGTAGCGTGGCAGTCAACTCTGCAGCCGCTTCCTGATGTCCAGGGCGACAAAAAGCCATTTCAACAGTCCTTGCCAGGTTTTACAAAGGTGAATGTTACCAAGTCCCAGTGAAACCACCTTGAGGTTTTTCAGCTACTTTTATTTATACTCTCCCATGGGTAAATATTTCAATTGGAAAATTGTGCTGAATAAAAGTAAAATTTACAAATCACAAAGAATCCTCATCTTTGGACCTATAAGATTATATATGGCATGTGTAATCAAATTCAATGATTTAAGCGACATTTTCAAAGACATAAGAGGAGTTAGTTACCAACTAAAATGGAAAGGCAATGAAATCTGGATACCTAACACCTTCTTACCAGTTTGAAAAATCTCCGTAAGATTTTATATGGTAAAAATCATATTTGTTAAAGCATATCCTCCTATAAATTTCTGATTATGTTTATGGATGTTTATCTCTTATCCTGTTCAGTTATATAAGATCTGGCTATATCGTTTTTTATAATATTATTGTCTTTTAGCCTGAAAACCTGCAGCAGCACAGATACAATCTTTTATGAGGACATAAAACTGTTAACAGCTGTGGCTGAATGACAGGATTAGATCAAGAGCATCTAATTTAACTGGGCCACATAACGTTAGCTTTTATTTCACATTAATCATTGAACATGAGTTCAACTTGTGTCGTAGGTCTGTCAGGTGGGCCTATAAATTAGGCAATAAATTAGAAGTTGATTTTTTAATGGTGTGGTCATTAACAGATAACACAGAGTTCAGCTGCAGCAACCCAAAGATGCCAAGGATCCCACAGCTTCCCATGCACAAGGCAGCAGAGCAGCTCCTGGGGCCTGAGGTCTGTGTGACTGATGGTTTGTTCTCTTTGAGTGCCGATGGATGGGTGTCAGCTTTGCAATGGCTGGGGAGGTAATGGCTTCGCTGCAAAGGGAAAACACACCCCGTGCACTGACTGTGGGAGCAGCATAAACCCTCTGCCAAGGGGCGGAAGGGAGAGGAGACCCCTGTGCACAGGGGTTCCAATGTAAAGCACACAGATGGAAATGCAGTTCCTTCCACTGAAAATCAAGGAGGGGATTGGCAAGCAGATTCAGACATTTTGTATAACACTGCGACTTGGTAACCAGTCCCCAAACAATCGTTCTGGAGCAGGAAGGAACCCCGATGTTAAGCTTCCAGAGTATCTCTTTGAGATACACAAAACAATATGTTGCTACGACCTCTGTTCAACTGAGAGCTCAAAAGTAGTAATTCATAGTAGGACATATATCACAACATTTCAAATAAGTTTTACAGACAAAACAACCTCTTCTGAGGGAAAAGCTAGGTTAGGAAATAAAGTATGAATGTTTTTACATTCAAAAAGGGTCAGATTTATCCATAACAGAAGTTATTACTCCTAATAATACTGCTAAGGCAATTTCTTATTCATATGGCATTTGTTTATGAAAGGCTTAACTTACCATATACCACAGTGCTGCAGGAGATAGTGTGTTTATTTCAAAATAGGCAAGGAGTATTTATTTTCATGCTAGAGTTTAGCTTCCATCCCCCCACCCCTCCACCCCCCAAGAACTAATATTAAACCGAGGCAGAGCCTTCTTCTCAAAATGTTTTATTAAACTGAAAGATGTGTCTTGACAACCACATTATTCTCTCCCCAGCATGCAGTTTGCCAGTGCAAAGAGCAGCTCTCATTCTTAGCAGATATGTCATCTTCCGGAGACTTGCAGGAATTTGAGCAATTGCTTTTAATTTAGAAGCAGCAGAAACTACTTCCCTCCTTTACACTCTGCAAAGCTCCCAAGGAAGCATACCAACAAGGATTTGTTTTAATATCACCTTACTTAGGACACAGAAATTAAGAAGAAGAACACAAAAGAGGTCAGAAGCCCTCTAAAGGAAACACATGTGCTTACATGATTTCCCAGGAGAACGGTAGTGACTGCAGGTACTAATCCACTGAAGAAGACTCTCCACAGCTCAGGCTGAATCCGTGCGTTTGAATACACTAATTTATAAGTTGTTGCCCTCTCTTCTGCGTTGTCCTATTTTACACTATTCAAGGGGAAACACGCACAGTAGCGGTGCGCAGATAAAGAACAGTGAATTCATCTTATTTTTATGCAAAAGCTCCTGGATATTGGCATTAGACCCAGCGTATGCTCAATGCCTCACTTGATGAACGCTGTCTCTGATCTCCCAGGGCCTCAGGAGAATTCATCCGGTCAACAAGGCTTCGGATCTACATACACTTTTTATTTCCTATTTAATGTATTTATAAACCGGTACCTAAACATCTCACAGTGAATCCAACAGAGTTGAGGACTATAAATTAAGACAAAACTATATAGTTAATCCAAGGTGTAAGTACAAAGGAAAAGTCTTCAGGCAGAATGTTCAAAAAAGAGCTAGAACAACACAAAAGAGGGGTTCCCAAGCGTTAATGTCCATTACCTCTTATAAGAAGGCTAGTACAGTGTTCAGAGCCATCACCTAGGACACGGGAGGAAAATTGCAAGCCTTTGTCCTACTAGGCGCTACCAGATCACCACAACCAAGCACATTATGACCTTGGTCACGTTTATTACTAAAGTACTTTGGGTGGGAATCACCTTCCCTTTCATCTGCAGCGTAGCCTTGACATCTGAGGCAGTTCCCCTCCACTCACCCTTATAGTCAGTGAGTTGAAAAGGCACCTCTAGAGTGCAGATCATCTTGACAATTTGAGACCTACATTATGATGAGATGAATCCTGTCCTGTAGATCAAACGCTGATTTCTCATGACTCGCAGGGACCCCAGGAGACTAACTCAGATTTATAAATGTTCCAAGGAATCCCAGTCCCTAGAGCATGAATTAAGCTTAGTTCCTAAACACACGAGAACAAACTCCGTGCCAGGGAGACAAACATCTGACAGTCACTGCTGTGAAGGTCTGCAATGTTGGCTGAGCTGTAAGCAATAAAGAGCTTAATTCTGTAGCCTAGTAAAGATGTTGTGTCATCCGAGAAGAACCAGGAAATGTTGAGTCAATTGTCTGTCCACGTGCAAAAGTCAGTGCAAATCCCAGTCTCTAAAAGGGGGACTACAGGAATGTGCTGTTCTGGGAAAGATGCAGATGTCGGATATAACAAGCGGTGATTTTTTCTGGCTCTCCTAAGCATCATCACACAAGGACCTTTCTGCTCTGAATACAGTTCAGACCACCTAACACGCTGGGATATTTGTCCACACCAGTTGCAGCTTCGTTTCTCGGGTTTCAAAAACCCAAAGAGGTTATTGCCTCCAATACCATCTCCAACACTCACTCATGGCCAACCGCCTGCCATACACCACTATTTCCCCAGAACTTCTTGCAGAGCTCCTTCTGTTGTCATCTGCTCTTTAGCAGGTTCATTTTGACAGAAATGGTTTCAGGGATTTATCACTTGAGCAGCCACACTGACAGGTTTGAGGAGACAGCAATTTCTACTCGTGGATAGGAGGCAATGGGGCCATGATGAGCTACAAGAGGTAAATTAGGGGATGAAAACCTCTGCAGCTATCATAAAAAAAAAAAATAATACTTGACTAAGACCTCTACCTTCCAGCCCACATTTTGGAATTGTCCTCCATGAGACTATGTCTTAGATTTAGCGTTGATAACACTCAGTGTGCTTTTAATTAAATCTCTTTAGTTGGACTTTGGCTTCTCTACACTTCTGCTCACCAGCTATAGGATACAGACACTTCTGCCTTGCAAAATGATGATGTATCCAAATCATATAGGAGCCATATAAAGTAGGCTTGTTATTTATTTCTGGCTAGCTCATCTACATCAGACAAACCTGTCTGCTCATCCATAAACCGCCATTTGCAGAAGATCCACTATCCACAAAAGATCTCTAACTAACTGTTCATTCAGAAGCCAGATCATCTTGGTGATCACACCCAGCACAGAAAAGGTGTGTAAAATTGTTAAGAGTGGCAGAGATGAGCAGATCCCAGCCCTTGGCTATCCACACAGCAGCTACATGATGGACTGCAGTATGTCCTACAAATCAGCTCCTCTGAGCGACAAGAACAGGCTTGTGCCCCCAAAGTGAAGCTCCCTGCACAAACAGTCACAAACTATCGGTACCCTCCAGCATCACCCTTAGATTTTAAAGCCCACTCACCAAAAGGGACTGTCTGCAGCCAGCTGGAAACAAAGTGGCTGCTGAGAGACAGAGTCCCCAGTCTACAGATGGGAAAGCAGAGAGGCAGCACCCAGCAGATGGTGGGGGCAAGGGAGGGCAACAAGAGACGGCCTTGTTCTCCCTATACGCAGCTTTCACTAAGGGCAAGAAAGAATTGCTCGTGACTTTCAGCCTTGGAGCAGTGTTATAAAAATTGTAAATGTGCTCTAGGGGCTTCCCACTTCAAGAGGCTTTGCCAGTCAGCCATATGCTAAGAGGTCACGGCACTTTAAAGCTTCTTCCTCTTGTCCAAATACAATTAGTACAAGTCCAACCCAAGTGAACTTCAAGGAAACCTTTACTGAAATTCCCCTTTACTCTGCTCCATGCTCTCACATCGTGACCGAAACTGCAGTAACTAAGCAGAGCAGATAACATCTTAATTTTTGAGTAATTGTTGCTTAAATGTTCCCAGTAACCCACCAAAAAAAGAATTCTCTCTCCATCCTTAGATGTTTGACCTGATTCACTAATGGCTTGAACATAAACACAGTTCCAGTGCCTGAGAAGCCAGGCTTACAGCTGCTCTAGATCACCAGACTGAAACCGAGCTGCTGTGGCACCCTGGTGAACCTAACCCATGATCTGTAATAAGATCCTCTAGCTCTTTCTTTCCTTTTTTCCCTTTTTTTTCCCTCTTCTTTCTAAGAGCTGCTTACTTCACAAGTCATAACTTCTGTTTCTCTCGAGAACTTGCCACACTACATTGAGCTTTCCAAAGGCAGATAGGTCATATTGCATGAAATATGACAGTGGCTACAGTTCAAGAGATCTTTAGCAAGGGTGTAAGTCAGCAGAGCTTCCACTGTGGGAGCTTGGCATTTTCCCTAGCAATGCCTAATTCCTACCCAGTAAAGATTCAATAGTTTACACATATAAAAGCAAGACAAAAATGTGCTGAGAATATTTTATACAACCACTGATTTTTGTCTTCCCCTCTTTCAGCAATAAAAGAGACAATGGGGAGCTAAACTGCCATAGGGCCAGTGTCCCCTGTTGGTCTGGTCCCACTGTCATCTACATTTGGGCTGACAGGTGGAGCATGCAAGTGAGCTTCCTTCCTACGAAAACTAGTGTATTTGGGAAAGGAAAGACAGATTGATACACACCTGGATTTTAACGTGCAGTGGAGTCAACGTACAACCAGAACTTCCATTGCATGGTCTTAATTTCCTCTTAACTTAAGGTTTAAATTCAGTCTTTAAAATAATAATAATGATAATAATAATTAAAAAATCAGTCTCTTCTCATGTCCCCACTTCTATTAGCAAATCACAAAGGAAAGAGGAAAAAAGAAAGAAAAAAAAAAAAAAAAAAAAAAAAAAACACAAAAAATGATCCGCAGAAAGTTACTCCTCCCTATTATTTTG
>VFFE01007634.1:922245-962260 GCA_008921705.1 Burhinus oedicnemus | reverse complement strand
ATAAGAATAAAGTGTTTTAATTCATTTGGATATTTTTAATTGCACATTTTATCTTAATCTAAATTCTAACATTTGTCAGAAAATAAGAGAGGGTTAGTTTTTCAAGCTTTTTTTTTTTTAAATCATGGCTGCTACTCTACTTGCATTTACTGTTACAGACAAATGCATGCTGTTGCCCATAAATTAGAGCAAAAACCACTGCTAAAATATCTGTGTTATGTATGCAGTCAGGAAACAGATCTAAATATTTGTCAACTAAACCCAACATTACTTTAAAATGGCACTAACCTTGAGTATGTACCATCTCCTCAGACACCACAAATTCTTGAGATACCCTCTGTACAAAGAGCCATATATAATGATTGAAGAGCTTTAGCGGTTATTCCACTGGAAAGGCCAGGCTGCCCTTAACTGTTTTTAATCCATATTTTATACCCTTCAGTATTTTTAATAATCTTTCTGAAGGTCAAAAATAACATATCTCTCAGCAATGGATTTTACCCTTCTTTAAAAAAATTACTAAATAATAACCACCATCTTCTCTCTTTCATCCTCTTGGAATTCCAGTGATTCAAGTCACTTTTTCTGTAATATCAGAAAAAGAAGCCTTTTCCTGCAAAAAAACTTTGTCTTGAAAGGTCCCTTGGTGTTGATCAGCTTTGTCCCTCAAAAGACTGAAACCCCAAAGTTAAACTTGTTCTCCACTCTGAGGGTGGGATTCATCTGACTGAAGCCTATCTCCCCCTGGCCTGCTTCACAACCAATAGAGTTCAGCTTCTTCAACTCTTCTCACCTCATCTAAAGCAGATACTTAAAATGGGCAGCATACCTCCTTGTAAGTACCTCTTTCTCTCTGCTAACTGTGAAAAGAAACACCATGGATGTGATTGTCTGAAGTACAGACATCAAACATGAAATATATCTCAAGCCCAGTGCTAGAGAAACTCCTGATCTCACCAGCCATGCACAAATCATTTTAAGGAGAGCATCACAAAATATTATTTCAGGCCTGTTTCCTTCAAATATGATTCACAGGAAAGCAGTAAGTGGTTTCTTGCAAAGAAATGAGTAGAAGTAGGGGGGAGAGAGGGGAAGAAAAAAGCAAAAAGCATTGTTCTACCAAGAGGTATCTCAGAAGAAATCCCCTGATACAAAGGAGGATTAAGCTATACCATTCTGCACTTTTATTCCCTATTCTGGAAAACAAATAATTCACTACACTGGACACATTCTTTGCCTGGAGCTTCCCATACATAAGGTTTAAGATGACTCCATGAAAAACAATAAAAAGCACTACCATTTATCCCTATACTCCTTGCACAAATTCCCTCTCAGCCCTGAAAAATGGGGACAAATAGCCACAATGGTTTCAGATCCACTATGGAAAGAATATATGAAATATATCAAGTCAAAGCCTTCCAGTCAAGACAAATTGAAGTGAGTGAGTACAGCAGCATTATCCATTACATCCATCAGTCATCTGGACAGAGGCTGTTGATATAAAACCAGGACATGTTGGCTCAGGCATTTGAGGGAAACAATTGAACACACTCCTGTTTCTCCATACATGCCCTGAAAGAGAGAGAAAAGGCCCCAAAATACTGCAAAGCTGCACTGGCTGGGATGAGCTCATGTGAAGGGCAACTCAAGCTTTCCCGCTCCTCTGTGTGGTTCTCTAATGTATCAAAAGCAGCGTGGACACGGCCTCATGATCAAGCTAGTCAAACTGGGTAAAGCCTGTTTCTTAAACTGCAAGTAGAGACCTAAATTCAGAAAAAAAATGGAGCCTTCTCTTTCACATTTCGTATTAGTTATCTGAAGCATCTTCTCTTGCTTCCCACTATTACCAACCCAAGTAAACCAGTTGTTGCAAATCCCAGTCCCAGTCCTTTTTGTAAGCTGTTTAGTGAACGTGAATGTCTAACACCAGTTGATGAATGCTGTCCTGTGTACTTTCCACTGGGAAAGGCAAAGAAACAATCACTGTTAATAATGACCGTGATTAATTCTACAACAGCAGGAAAAGAAAGATGAGGAAAAGGCCTTTCCAATAGAAAAAAAAAAAAAGTCACCGTTTAAAAGAAGATGATTAAAATGGGGCATGAAAAAAGGCCAAAAATGGCCGTGTGAATCCCAGCTATGGCACTGTGCCGAGTACCACATGCACCTGCTGGAGGCAGCCCTTGTCCCTGGGATGTGTCCTCTTGAGATACAGGCTTTCCATTTTCCAAATATGAAATAAGACAAGGTTTTAATTATGACAGTTGTCCAAATTTATTATCATATCACTATAAGGGGCTCCAATGGTTTCTCAGTTTAGGTCTTTTAAATGGAAAATACATCACAAAGGCTTAGAAATTAACATCTTCATGCCTCCAAAAATTTCAAGTCCATATTAGAAATACTTTGTCATTCCTATAGCTCCCCAAAAGACTATTTCTTTCAAAATTGAGAGGCAGACATGACGACGCTTTCTTCACCATCCTGCACACAATTTTTGCTTTTGCTACAGTGACATAGGTGTTTTCTTTGGATGAAAAAGAACTGAAATAAAAACTCTCCTACACAATAGTATATGTTTATTATGATAGATCGAACTAAAATTAAATTAAACTACACTAAATTACTCAAACTAAATTACAAATAAAGAGCTTCATGGTGTACAGTTTTATAGTAGAAAAAGTCATTCAAAATCTAGTCATCTTTACAGGGACTTGGAAGAATATTAAGAAAAGGAAAATTGACTTTCTTTTCTGAACAGATTACTCCAATGTATATCTGGTCTTAGTGAAAAGTACACTCCTGGAACAAAATCATGAGGTATTACATGGTTCAAGCAAATTTTATTTCTCAATCAAAAACATTTGAATGTAACACTGCTGTGAAAACAATCAAGAATAACAAAACTCAAAATGCATGCTGCTCTGCTAAACTGAACTGATTTGAAGTTTTGAGTTAGTGCAAATCAGCAAAATAAAGCCACTGGGACAACAGGGATTTATCATATCTGAGAACAGTCTCTCAAACGCTGAAAGTGAAGTCTGAAAAGAAGCTCCAAAGATGATTGGTTTTGCACCACATTCGCTTTGTGTTTTAGTATTTTAATTGGGATGAGCATTAGGAAAAAAATACTTTTGGCAAACAGAAGGGAATGACCAGCCATCCATTGTGTCCCGAATGAGCAAAGAACTGAAGTTCACTTTTGTCTTTAAGCACGAGTAACTTGTTGATGCCTGCAAGCCCTCCACTGAAGCCAGGGCTTCCTAGCACACAGCTAGGGCAGATCTATCTAATCTACATCTAATCCCAACACAGTGGAGAGGGAAAGAGTTCTTAACAGAATTTTACAGCATATTTTCTTCTGAGAATGAGACAAGAAGGTTTTTACTGAACTACAATAGGTCAAGCACTGAATTGATTAGAGAGTCCCTTTTCCCTTCAAAGGGCTCTGGATCAGCCCTTCATGCATCACTGCAAACTTGGTTGAAATTCATCATTAAGTCAAAGCAGGCAGGTCTGCTGCCATTGTGTAACAGGGTTCCATTTGTCAGTGGGTCCAGAAATGAATAAAGCCAATTGCAAATCTTTAATTTAAGAAAAAAAAAAAAATTGCAGCATTGATCCACCAGGTTTTCCCTAGAAGCGTTCGAATGTTGGGAATGATTTAGAGGTGAAAAATCTGAGGGTAAGGAAGGGAAGGAGCTTTCAAAGGAGTTTTATGTAAGTAAAAGCTGGGCATAGCTTTGGAATCTTAGATGTGAATTCCAGTGAGAATAAGAGTTGAAATGCAAAAAAAATGAATTCTCAAAGATGAAAGTCAGTTCTGTTTAACATATGTCTACTGATACAGTACAGGATTTTTAAAACCAAAGGAATGTACCACATAAATATGAAACCGTCTCTCTTCTTTTTAATTGTAACCATTATTTATTAAATTAGGAGTCATGACGCTTGGACATCTTCTCACTGAAATGTTTTCCATTGGAAAACTGATCCATAGAAACCTAACTTTTTCATGGGAACATGCAGATCTGCCTTGGCAGGAAAGGTTTCCACTGTTACACATGGAATTACTTATCACAGTACTTATCACAGACCAGAATGGTCAGAAGCTCAGTGTCAAGCTGCCCAGCAAGAGCCAGTCTGTTCTCTGCATGATCAAAAAAACAGGCTTGAATCCCAGTGTGCCTGAGCCCAAGTGAGACCTCTGGCCACTATGGTGAGGGATACTATAGGAAGGGGTTTGTGCTCCACTTAGCACGAATAGCTAAATATCTGTTGAAGCAGGGAACTGAATGTGGGGCTCCTACGTTGCAAATGAACTCACTGGCCATCAGAATACAGATTCAATCTCATTCTCTGTTCTTGGAGCTGCTACATTTTGTGATAATTAGACATTCAGGGAGACAGTGTGACTGTGCACAGTATTTTGATATATATTGTATTGGGAAGCTTTACATGAACGCTCATTTATCACAACAACGTCTGAGAAAATGTCTGAAGGCAGTGAAGTATTATCGCCCTTCTGGCAGACAAGTTACTAACTGTGGTCACATAAAACACTCATTCTCAGTGTGAGCTTGGGCAAGACAGTGGTGGACCCAGAATTGACATGCTCAAAGGAGACATAGCCAGACACAGAATCCTGCCCCATCCTGCAGCCACGCTGCCTTTTCATCTTACAGCATTGCTCATGATAGGTCGATGGCATATGTAGCTACTAAGGCACATAAAACCCAAAGCATATAAAAAAACCTGCTAGTCAAACAGAGGTAGTAGAAGACAAGCAAAAAAAAAAAAAGTTTATGAACCAGCACTCACTTTTTTATTTTACTAGTTTTGAATGCTATTTACCTTGAAGAATCAATCTATGCTTTCCTTAACATACAGCTACATTACTTCTTGCCACAGAAACAAGTATGACTGAGTGATAGCTTGCAACACTTAATAACACTAGAAGAATAAGCTTCTTCAGTGATACAGAATACCACTCTGTGTGTAAAAATGTAAAATAATCAGGCAAATAATCCTATGGATTTACTATAATATATGCCCATTCTAGGCATCTTTACTTCTGCTGATGTAAAATAGATGTCAGTGTCGTTAAAAAATAAATTATTTTTGTGCACTCATTTTGCAGTGCATTGTGTTAGCTGAAGTACAAAACATAGTACGAACCTATGTTCTGTGTCCTGCTGTGGGAGGCAGCCACTGTCCCAATATTTTACAAATGTGCAACACAAAATTCTTGTTTTCCCCTGCTTTTAACCAGCAAGATTCTACTTGAGTATACTTGACACAAATATTACCAAATATTGTTTGGGTATTTTTACAGGCTTTGTTTAAAATAATAATAGGGACAAAATCAAAGGGAACAAAACAGCTTCTTTGAAGGTTACTGAAGTACCGCAAAGGAATTCCTGTTTCTCCAAGTAGGCTCCATATTTTTTGCACGGAGCACTGACGTACTTTGTAATAAGCTCCAGGAGATTTAAACCCTGACAAAAACAGCAGTAGAACAGCCAACTTTTCTGAAACAATATTTATATTAAGTGTTGAAACAAATTTTATAACTACACATTGAGTCTCGCTCAACACTTTAAAAAAAAATAAATCACTGACTTAATACAATAGTGGAAATGGGAGGATCCTACAAGGGAGTACAAACACTTACCTCTTGATCACACATTGGTGTAAAAGCAACTGTGTACTCTGCCAGGGCCATGTCATTCACCAAGTTTTTCACCTCTTCATCAAATGCAGAGTTAAAAATTCCTCGTCTGTGAAATTCGTCATGCATCCTCGTAATGAAGTTGTTCCTTTCCTGGCACTTTCGGGTGAGGCAAGCCAGCTTAGCCTACACGTCATGAACACATATACATTGATTTCACTCCCTGTTGAGACTACAAGATTATATTTTGTGTCTGATCTGTAGTTTCATGTGTTTTGACCCAACGCTATAGATTGCATTCCTATGTTTCTACGCCATTAGGTGCCTCTGCACTCTGCAACAGCAATACGTGCGGACAGGTAAACTGGAAAGAGATGTTCCCTTTCCATGCGCAAGGTTCCCCTTTACAACAGGCTGAAGAGTAGCATATGTGCCAACAATAATAGCCATAATGTCAGCAAGCCCTTGCCTAAAGCCCAGTAGCAAACAGCTGAGTGGGGGCAGCTGCAGAAGGCAGGCACACGCACAGAAGCCTGTAAGCAAAGGGATACACCTCTGTGTAGGTCCTACAACAGCTTTCAGGAGAACATAATACCTTCAGAGGAGCTAGCGTCAACTTCACTTCAGACTTTCTCTTCTGAAGGTCTCTTTCCTGAAAGGTTGAAAAACATTCTGCATTAATTTATTCAAGAATCATTTTAAAAAACTGTAGTAGTTTTTTGCTGTTTGTTTTAGACCTGACCTCCAAGGCATACACTTTGCATATTTGTGTGACGCTGTATCACAAACACAATGAAGCAGTGTAAGGAGTTGGCTGGACATGGATAGGCCCTGGCATACAAACTCTGCCCTGCTAGCATTAATGTTGTTCTTGTGTATTACCAAATGCTTTTGAATGTTTTTAGATGGAGCCCTTCATCAGCGAGATTATTTCATCAAAGCAGCATCACATTAAAGACTTGGTATCCTTCATTATGCACTCGTTCCCATTCACTCTGTGAATCTTCCAAAATACTCTTTTGGGGAAAAGTTTTTTCCTTTTCCTCTATATTATGTTGTAGAATGCAGGGAACAAGGAGGGATTTTCTGAATGTGTATTCCATAGCAGGCTCTGAAAAGTGATGAACAACTTTCTACTCTGACACGATCAATGCATGTCCTCTACTAGGAGGTGAGCCAGATGACCTAGTCTGTACCTTATGATTAAAATGTTTATTATTCATGGGAAACTTGCTTTCTGATTATGCAGAAAAAATACAATATCCTGCCAGGTAATTTCTATTACGAATCAATACAGTATTATTTGGCAATAAAGTACTCCTTTGCATCCATTTTGCCTGAAAATTTGTATTCCTATAAAGCCTACAGTAAATATATTACATGTACCAGAAAAAGATTCCCTTTATGAGAACTCAGTTATGCTGAAAAAGGTTGCGTGGTCCTCAGCTAATAAACTGTGGGCTTGGGAAGAAACAGAGTAGATCGGATCGGAGAGGCATGTCCTTATATCACACTAGCACTGGGAGAACAAGGGAAAAGCTAGCAGTAGGTCCCTGCACTGGTAATATTCAATTCTTGATGAGGCACAGAGCAAAATATTTTGCCAATACAATAGACTAATTAGGAGTTGCCCATTTATACGGATAGCACATCTCACCCTTTTATTCACCTACCATCTGATATGCACCATCCATCACTACAGACACCAGACACTACAAAACAATTTAATTTTACCACCACTATTTTGCTAAAAGGCATTCTAATCAATGCCTGAGAGAAGCCACTAACCCTCTGTACAGGACTGGTTTAAAGCAAATCACAGCACATGGCAAGGCTAGGGAAAAAAAAAAAAAAACAACAACCAAAAAACAACAAACAAAAACCCCTCCAAAACTGTAGAACAGATAGATTTTCCATGGAAGAAGAAAGGATGAAATTTGCACCCAGTAGGTAGTAGAAAATAATCTCTTGTATTTCAGAGGAAAGACAGAGAAGCATGTTCTACACATTGTATCAGGGTAAGAAGAGTACTATTGAGTAAATGCCATTCGCTGGTTGTTTCAGAATATGATGGGCAATTCCAGTTTGGCTCACATTGTAACTATCATCCCTTTTAAAAAAATAGTTTCCAAAGAAATAGGAAACAAATTCTAAGGGGAAAAAAGTCCTAGCAGGAATTTCTTTCCACCTAAGAGCTCAGCAGTTCTAGTCACGCAATAAGGCAGTAGATTTGCAAACGTTAATCCCTGCACCTGCTCTGGTTTGCCAAGTGAAATACAATGCACAAGTGTAAAAACTGCTCATGCAAGTATACTTGTGTATATATGGGGGCTCTCACCAGAATAACTAAGTCAACTAATAAAAATACAAACCACATACCTAACTGAAAATGTGTTAATGAAACTCTTAATGTGTAACCCTAGCAGCTGGATCAAAAAAAGTTAGAAAAAACTATCAAAATTCTATCACTGTATAGTGCAATAAGAGAGTCAGGAAAGTTAAAAGTCCTGACCAAGCCAAAGAGGTGGCTCTGTAAAGAATTTCAGCACCACTTTTCTTGCATTACACTACAGGGATTATAGCAGAGACTGGCGGCAACTTATATTATAGTCTATCATCTTTCCACATCATCGACCTCCCAGGCATTTTACAGCTTTTCCTTATTTCTCTGAGGTCAGGGGTACTTTTATACACCTGCAAACCATTTAATTATTCTCAGGCTCATTCCTACAAAAGATGACTATTTTGGGTCTCTCCTTTGAGAAGGAAGAGGTTGAATCTGAAGTCTAAACTCACATTTGTCCACCCACTTAAGCATGCAGAAAACAGCTTTATTGTACCTTTTCACATAGCTGAGCGTGAAGGAGTTCCACTTCATTCTGCAAGTCATGAAACTGATTTTGTAACGCAGCCTGGTCCCTGAGCTGGGCTTTCAAGGTCAGCACTTGCTGCTGTAATCTCTTATTGGCTATTTTATTCCCCTCTGGTTCCTGGGCATCTTCCACAGTGTACACAGGCTAGAGAGCAAATTCACAGATTATCGAATGAGATGCATAAAATAATGAAAATATTCTCAATCATGTTTTAGAGCACAAAACTTCTCAATCAATATACATGCCTACCTTGTACGTCAAAAAAAATTAAGCTGATATAAAACGTATCACTTCAAACCTTCATAAACATATTAGCACTAATATCTTGCATGAATCTTAAAATTGTTTATGAGCAAGGAGTTCTTGATCCCCTGTGAGAGCAGGTGTAAGATTGGGATTTCACAACACTCCTTCAAGGTAAGTACTGTATTATAATCATTTCATATCTGGGGAAATTGGGGCACAGACAGATTAAGTGACCAACCTATGGCCACACAGTGAGTAAGACTAGAACTCAAAAGTCCCCAACCTCCTGCTCCAACTGCTATATAATACACCTTTTGTTTTGCTACATATATTTATCTCCGAGAGCAAATTCCACTCTCCAAGTTATATGTTATATTTTTGTTTTGGAAGATTATTAATAAAATTAATCCAATTTTAAGTATAAATTTCAAAAATATTTAAAATGAAAATATTTATTACCTCAAAATGTAGCAATAGTGGTACAGAACAAGTGGAAGGAGGAGCTTCTGAATTTAACTCCTCCTCCCCCACTCTCTGATTTTTTTATTTCTTTGTTTCATGCACTTAGATTGAAAGGATTAGTGAGAGCTTTAGATTGATGATCAGCACCACAAGGTCAGCTCCTAGAAGTGACACTATCAGATTAAACATATAGATTAAGAATGAGGAAAACCTGAGGGTGAAAGAAAGTCTTGTGAAAAACATTTATGCTATTGTGAACTTATATTAAAAAACCATTGAGTTGATACAGCTGCTCGACATTTCTGATAACATGTTATATAAGCAAGTCAAAAAGATTAAGCATTTCAGTGATTAAGCTAAAAATTCTAGTCAGTCCTACGATATACTGCTATAAAACCACACAACTTTCTGACGAAACATACAGGAAGGTGATTTGATTTTAATGGTTACTAATATTGATACCACTGAGAGAAAAGCTAATATTCAGCCGTGATGCAACACCACAGTTAAATTCTCCCTCGTTTTCTGAAAGCCTTTCCAACTTTGACACCCTTGGTGACGACAACATACTGAAGGCACCCTTTCACAGCAAACAGCAAATTGAAGTGATAGATCACACCACTCTGCCTGCAACACATCATTGCAACACAGATAGAAACAGAAATACGACATTTTTGTACGGTTCTTCCTAACGAAGCAAGTCCTCTATGCACAACATTCAAGCAAGTCGTGCATGCTTTGTACCAAACTTTTTGGCTCCCTCTTGCGTTAAGAGAAAAGAACAATAGCAGCTGTTGGGCACATCAAAATTGATTACAACAGGGTTGCAGTGACAAAAGCCTGAGGATGAGTCTGAGACACGGTATTTGCCTCATCTTCTTTCCCATACAAGTAGTGTGTTAAATAAAAAATGGAAACACTTCTTAGCTAAAGATGCTTAATGGAAAAAGAGGTTGGGAAACAGAAAATTGCTTAAAGGTTAAAGACAGAGGAGTTCCCTCTTTCCTTTTGCATTTTGCTGACCTGCTAGCAGTTTTCTGTAGTTTAAAAGCACAAATGAGACATACAAGGTTTATTTACGATCACTCTTTCAGACGTCCCAGTTAACAGCTACCATTTGGTTGTGCAGTCAAGCTCCAGAAGGGTGAAGGACCCAGCAGCTGGGACTGGGAAATAATCAAAGGATAGCTAAGCCCAAAACAGCATTTAACTCACTGCATTCTTATAAAACCTGGCAAGTCTCTGAAGTTGGTGCCTAAACAGTAAAAATAATAATAATAATAATAAAAAAAAACCACCTTCCTCTTCTTGTGGGCGCCACGCTTATCTGAAAACTCAATGAGGAAATGAGAGGGAATAGGACTTTTTGTCTACAGGCCATGGCAGGAGTCAGCAGTTCACCGGGGAAGCCTGGCACCTTATTTACTGTGTGCATTTCATCCAAAATTATTCTGTTAATTTTCAAAGCTATAAATTGTACCCTGCTCCCTTCCTACTCACCCACATATTTCTCCTAACTCCTACGACAGCACTGTGGTTCAGAAGGCTACCTCAACATCCTAGAACATTTCCCCAAATACTCTTATTCTAAATCATGTTTCCTCCATTAGCAGCACCACTGAAACCAAGAGTCCTAGCAGTAATCTTGGAGTATATGATCTTAGCTCTCTTTCCCTTGCAATGAATAATATCAGGACAGCCTTTTGGAGTCTCAGCTGAGAACTAGGATCCCTGGGCATTGGGACCTGTAGAACTTAAGATACGTACAAAGTCCTAAAAGACATACTCAAAACATGTCATATCTCAAAGACCTCCAAACCTCAGGTTCTAGGTCCACAGTGCTCACATCTTCACTGCTTTCAAGCATCACAGACAGAGGTCTTCCAGAAAAATAACTTTAGAACAGGCAAAAGCATAAATTATTGTGACTTACTGTTTCAGAGTTTATTAATAACTTTGTGGGATGAAAAGCACTTTTGGAGAAGGGTGGCAACTAACTGAAAATAAGAACAGGATCACCAGTCTACAAAACTGCCTTCAGGAAGGAAAATTATGCCAGAAAAGTAAATCATGATAATCATTGTGCCAAAAAGTCTTATTCTTTTTTAATCTAAAAAAAAATCTTAGGTCATATTTTAATGATTTCACACAAACCCAATATTGACAACTTGGTGTAATTAAAAAGTTTATTTAAAAAAGAATTACTGAAATAAAGTTACAACCTTTGTTAAAACATATTTACTCTATTTTCTGTCTGTACTATTTTGCTTAATTGTGCCAATAAAATCAACATCCTTTACTTACGATATAATGAACTTAAGCCATGCAGATAAATAGTTGTGGCATCAAATAGTATAACTAAAGGATAAACCCAGTTCTGTGACGTACATGTATCTGCATCTTTGACCCGAGAATGAGATATATGTGCATTGAAGAATATGACATTAACCCTACAACAAGTAATTAAATCACATGAAGTCAGATCCAAATCAAACATCACAATATTGCATAAATATGTACTACTGATTAATAAACATTAACATGAAAAGTTCAGTTATTGGAGGGTTTTAAAAGTGGGGGTTTTTTTTCAGAAGAAAGGCTGACCTGCACTTTTTCCAGTGTACAAACATTCTGTCAAGGTTGATGAATTTTATTTCCATGTGAGTCACAGAAATAATTAACTCCTTAATTCAGCGACGAATAAAATAAGTAATAATTGCCTCAGACTGTCCCCAAACAAAAGGGTTAAAGCTCCATTGCCCAAAAATGCCCCCAAAAGTTAAGTGTTAGCTTATACAAAACACCATGACACACATCTGTTTGTTTTCAAACAATTTGTGAGTTTCTTCTTACTTGAAATAAATTTCATTGTTTTAAAATGTTACATGCCAGTACATCTTAATGATATGAAAAATGTGTGTTTAATTTTCAATTAACAGAATTCAGCTGTCTAAACATCAGCACATAGTGCCGTGTAGGGTGTACAAGCTAATATGAAGTAACCACATAGGAGTTGTAGATGGCCAGCTATGCCCTCAGCCAGGATGCCCTGAGGCATTTAAATGAGATAAATAGTGACATTTAGGCAACTGAACTGTGCCTAGGATCTTTACATTTTCCAGAATCTGTTTTTATTTTCTTCCAAATCCATCTATCTAGCCTGTTCAAACTAAATTTGCAAATGTTGTAGGTTGCTACAAAACCGATTTTCCAGCTGATAAAAGTTGTATATTTCTTCACCATTTTCCTGTCAAGCAGGACAGAAATAATTTCAGGACTAGTTGAAAAGTCTTTATGAAAGCTGCTTCCAGGAAATTACTCAATAAGTAAAAATCTTTCCATAAAACACTTCTTTTTAGTGGAAATCATAAAAACTTTATCAAGACTTAGAGCCACCTGAAAATTCAAAAAGCTTTCATTTACAGCAAAACCAGAATTTCTGTGGTATAGATACATTCCAAGGAGGCTTTCCCTCCCCCATGTGATAGAAAGATTTCCTGATTTGGGGGATACAGATTTGGGCTGCATGCATCAGTTACAGCCTTTGACTCCGCATTAAACCACACCACCCACTCACAGTGAAAGTTGCTCCACAAAATGTCCAGCATCGCAGCTTCATTTTGTCTTTCCAAATCTAGTACTCAGGGCTAGAAGGCACAAATGCCAGATAAGAGAAATGCTGGAGACTTTTCCAACTGCAGAGCAGGAAAAGCAGATGTCATGGGAGGGAAACACCTCTCATTAAGGCCACACGAAAATCCATGCTTCAGAAAATTACTATGGCTAGACAGAGCAGGACAAGAGCCCTCCTGAAAAATGGAGGTGTCTACAATGCCCATGCAGAGTCCAGACTTTGCAGTATCCAGTAGACAGATGGTCCGCCTTGCATAATATCTGCTAACTTTCAAGTTTATAGCTCCAGGGGCTCTAGGTGCTCTATGCTTGCTTCAGATCTACAGCCAATAAGAATAATGGTTGTCTCTGCCTCCAAAACACTCCCTCCAAAGGAGTATGCTTTTCTCCATGCCATTTACATACATACCATTAATTTGCAGTTCTGCTTTCCAAGCATTTTGTTCCCAACTTGTTGTTTAAGATGGTCTAATTCTGAGAGAGCCTGTGTCAAACGAGTTTTGATTTCTTCGTATCTTGTTTCAGCAAAGCCAAGTTCCCTGTACCACTTCTGAGCCTAATGGGAAGAATAAAAAAGCAAAATTACTCAGTATAATTAGTCTAGCACTGGTATAATTTCTCAGTACCAACTTACAACCATGGACTTGGGTCTGATCTCCACATCACAAGTGTCAAATTGTTGCAAATTGATTAAAATAAATGGAAATACACAAGACATTACAATCTTATTATATGAAATTAGTAAGACTCTTAAAGTAAGTCCTATAGTAACATATCTAACTAGAGCTATGCAGAAAAACAGATTAATTTTTAAACTGATTTCTAAATTTGAAGATACCTTGAGTATTCTGAATAAAGCTAAAAAAAGCAGTGGTGAATGCACTTAAAGTTTCAGAGATTATGTCTTTGAAAGCCCTCAGAGCAAATAGAAAGTAAGATTTTTATCAGCTAGGCGAAAAAAGTCTTCCTGAGAAATGTCAAATTTGAAAAATGCAAAGAAGGGGGAAAAAAGCCTCCATATGTTCACCTTTATATTTTTTCTAGGATGCATTTTCTCCACTTATACACATTAACTGTAGTTTTGAAAAATAAAAACCCACAGAAAGAAACCACTCAGTAGATCAGCTTGCTGCCTGAAAGCAAGTTCTTTCCCTCATATGATAGATCATTTCTTCTCCCCTGTGAAAGCAAAGGCTTCACATTCTTTTAAGTAAACTGAGGAAGGTGGTGTAACACACAAAAAAACTAGAAGGACCCAAGTTAATAAAATTTTAAAAAACAAATAAAAATCAAATGATCTTTTCATGTTCAAATTACAAGGTTAGGAGTCCTTGCCTAACCACCCATCAATCATCCAAATCCACCCTTTCATTCTGGTCACCTCACCCAAAATCTGGGAAGTCTTGTAAAGCTGTCAAAGGACAACCATTATGTACACCCACCATGTATATTCCTGCTACTCTTTTACGTACTCAACACACTTGTTACTGCCAGTGGCTTTTTCACTGGGAAGCTGAGCTGTGCCTTTTATTGCATGAAACAGCCCCATAAATACACACTTGCCATAAAAGCAATACATTTCTGCTTAGATAAGCGTGCAGTGGAGATTGTTCAATAAAAATGGGAATGTGAAAGCTAATGCATTCAGAAAGGCACAACACTGAAATCTTCTTTGGCTGGTATTAAAACTGCAGATTTACTTTACACAGGCACAGAACTAGCCATCCAAACAAGTCTCCATGTAGGTGGGGTTGGACTTCGTGTTTACTACATAGATGTCGAGAGAAGGGGCAGCGTGTGTGCTTTGCACCACCATTGGATATAGTGAGACCCCTTGGACAGTGTCAGATTTTACACCATTTTGCCTCTCAAAAACTACTTTGAATTCAGGTTTGCCATAGTCCTCAGTGCTTCACCTGCCTTCTACTCCTCCTCATTCCTAGTGAGAAGGAGGGAAGCAACCCGCCCAGAGATGGCCATAGCAGATAGTTTGTTCTGTGTGTCTTTATTAAGCACTCAGCTTCTGTCAAAGTGTGCTGGAGGAATGTAACTTCACTTGACGGTCTAGCCAACCACAAATGACTATGCAATTCATCACTTAACTGAAAGATCAAAGAGGTACATTTTGGTTCTGCAGATCAGAGCCTTCCCTGTTTTGTAAAAGTGTGAAATCCTGGCAGAAAGAACAGCCATGTAAGAAAACAAGAAAGAAAACAAATTTGCTCCTCAGAGTTACATCAGAGTAGGAGGTTACCTCTTTTTTTGATTTTTCTAATTCCTTTTGCTGTATTTTTAGTTCCCCTTTTGCCTTTTCGACTTGCTTTTTCATCACATTGTAGCTTTCAAACATGCTGCTCTGGATACACAACAGAAAGACATGACTTCTTTCACCCATACAAAATAGCACACGGGTTTTTACAGAACAATATACAGTTTCCTTCATAGAATCATGGAATAGTTTGTGTTGGAAGGTACCTTAAAGATCGTCTAGTTCCAACTCCCTTGCCGTAGGCAAAGATACCTCCTACTAAGACCAGATTGCTCAAAGCCTCATCCAGCCTGGCCTTGAACACTTCCAGGGATGGGGCCTCCACAGCTTCCCTGGGCAGCCTGTTCCACTGCCTCACTAGTCTCATAGTGAAAAATTTCTTCCTGAGATCTAATCTAAATCTACCCTCTTCCAGTTTGAAGCCATTACCTCCCGTCCTGTTAATGTTTTTAATTACTAAAAACATTTGCATAAAATCAGATGTTAGAGATAAATCTTTCCCTGTTGATTATTCTCAACTGAAGTAATAATTCTGCTTTTACAAGAACATAGTAATCTCCATAGAAATTCACTGGGGTGTAAGATTCATGACTACAGAGAAAAATGTGGATGAGAAATCCACTATAAGTAAAGATCATGTCTTTAGACATACATTTCATCAAAATCAAACCAGTAAATTAGACCCTATCAGAATAAAAGTAAGTGAACATGTGCATATTTTTCAATGACATGATTATTTCACAACCCTGAATAATTCAACATTATAACAGAATTTTGTGGAAAATAATTTGCTCTACCAGAACCTTTTACTCTTGCAAGAAGATAAACAATTTTAAGAATGCCTGAACAATGCACTCTTTCAAGTATTATTTTTAACTTTGTAGCTTGCTGTATCACTTTAAAACTCTCTAGTACAACATTGAGAAAAAAAAACTCTGTAGTATTCTGCCTTCTATTTAAAAGTTAGCTTCAGCACCTCGGGGCTCCAGCACATGGGAGGTTACAACATTTTCTATATTACAAAGTTAATTTTGCTTTGTCCTCCAAATAACATTTATTTCTACCCCTTTCTTTATAAGATCCTGCTTGATAACATTCCTCATTGTTATAATTTACCTCTTTTCTGGGGAAATAGTTCGAGGGGTCTATAATGAGAACTCCTTCTTCAGTCTGAGTTACGCTACATGCTGTTTCAACTTTCTTTGGCTTAAGACCACATTGTTGACTTTCTTCTTTTAGTTTTACTATCTTTTCCTGTGTTTCCAAACTTTTACCTTTCCTCAGCTCTTCATAGGTGAAATCCAAAGAAGACATTACTTCTTTCAATTTCTTATTTTCTAAAATAAAGTTTGCATTTGCTTTCTGAAATTCATAAAGCTGTTCTGAAGTTTCTTTCCTGATTCTGTCTATTTCTCTTTTCAGTACACTTTTTTCCTCATGTAAATCAGAAATAGTTTGATAACAGCTGGTTTTGCACTCTTGAAGTTCTGAAACCAAGGTCCTGTATTTGTCTTGTTCACAGGTTACCTCTGCCAAACATCCCAATAAAGTTTCTTTTTCACCCTCTAAAACAGATATTCTTTGTAAATTTCCCTCTCTCTCTTGTATTAGTTCATTACATTTTGCTACATAGTTCTCCTTGTCTCGTAATAATTTAGCTATTTCTTTGAAGCATCTGCTTCTTTCTTCTTTCAGATCAGAAAGCAGCTGGAAATATCTCATTTTCCTTCCATCCAGGGATAAAACACTCCTGGGAAGTTTATTTGATGTAATTGTCAACGAGTCTTTTTCAGAATTCCTCTTTTTCTCTGCAACACATGAGAGATTCTTAGAGAAGGTTTCAACAAAAAATGTTCCTGGGCTCATGGTGTTTTCTTCTAAGTTATTATAATGTCCACCAGCAACTCCTTTCTCATTAAATAAGTTTTGGAATGAAACAATGTTAGCTTCCTCTACTGCTAAAATGTATTGAAAATATGCATCCATCTCCTCTTCCAGTGCACACATCATCTGAGCATATCTCTCATTCTGCTGTTGTAATATACAGACTTTTTTTGAGTAATTTTCATTCTCTTGCATCAGTAGAAATATCCTCTGAGAACACACAGCCACCACTTTTTCCAGTGCATACATTTTCACATTACGTTCATTACCAGTTTCCAGTGGTGACAGATGACAGAAACACTCATAAAAATTGCTCCCTGGCAGGACAAGTTTGCTTAAGAATACAGCCCTCTCCTGCATAGGAGACAATATGTTTAGCAGACACCTCTCTTCCTCTGACCAAAAAAATTTCTGAGAGTATGCATACTGCATATTTTCAGCAGCTATTTTTTGACATGAGAAATTCTTCTTGTTTGTTTCACATCGTTTAGGGGTCTGGTCTTTCTTTCCTTTTGGCCCAATATTGCTGGAAGAATTTGTTTGGTGATTTGATTTCTGAGATTGCTCTCCCTTCTCCTCCATTTTGATTATGTCTTCTCCATTATATATCCTATTCACATCAGAGACGCAGATTTCTGAGATACCTCCTTGTTCCTCCGTTATTTCAGGGCTCCCTTCAAAATGTTTCTTTAAGTCTTTAAAATCAACAGATAAATTTTGGACACCCTGTGGCCTACCTAGGCTGTCTTTGGCTTCCATTGTTTGCTTTCCAGGCCTGGTGAATTTAGTTTTATTTAAAACTTTAGAACTTTCCTCAGGAACGCAGGTCACCTGTTGTGGTTGGGCTTGCTCATTCTGTATTTCTTCTCTGTTAGCTCTCCCTCTAATGATTTTTTGGTAATACTTCCCATCATCAGCAACTTCATCCAGATATTCTTTTTCACTTATGCTTTTTGGCAGAATTTGCTTGTTTTCCCAAGGTTTTTCCACATTGTATTTTTCAAGAAACGATGTGAAGATTTCAGTCACAGTGCAAGGCATCTTGCCACAAAGAAGTGCAGAAGCTTTGTCAGAAAATCCTCCTTCTGGAACAAGGCAGAGGCCATCAGAGCAAAGATCGGTATTTGCCTCACAGAAATCCAAACTCCTCACTTTCTTCGCAGTGGTGACAGCTGATATGTGGTAGCTTTCAGGTTCTAACAAGGTAAGTTGGACCTCCTTCCTCATCAAACCTTCAACCACAGAAACAAAGAATGTCTTTGCTGGTAGATTTATAGCTAGTTCCTTCAAGAGAGAAAAGTTTTCTTCATCTTTGGTTTCCTTACTTGTCTCATCATAATTTAACTTCTCAGAGCAAGGGGGAAGCAGTCTTGCACAATAATTTGGGGTACAGCTGAACAAAGTGAAACTATCTTCTAGAGTATCTGCCCTCTTTGTTCCAAGGGTGACCTGGTAATAGCAAAAGAGAAATGTTTCAAACTGAAAAATATAAGCTAAGATATATCATTCTATGTTGTTAATCATAATTTATTTTCCATCCATAAAATACTTCATTACAGACAGGTGAGAAGAAAATATTTCTATACAAAGAGTTTTCAAATTATTTAAAGATTTGCAATGAGAGTAATGATACAAATAAAGTACAAATAAGTCAATCATTTTCTTAGTGCACACCTGTATTCATCTTGAACAACGTCTTTAGTAGCTATGATTTAAAGTTACTTTTGTATTCGTATTTAAATACACCAACTCTTCACTTTATCTCAAAATTCACAGACTCACTGTGCACAAAGATAGAAAGAAGAGACGTAACTTTTCTTCTCACCTGCTCAATCTCAGTTAGACCAGCAACTTTTGCAAAGGCACTGGAATTGTGTTCCAAAACTGGTAGAAGTTCTTCTGGTAGCTCCTCTATCTGCTTTAGCCCATCACAGCCCCATGCTGGTGTTTCTGTTATGGTAAAGTGCTGGACAATTGTAACGTCTCTCCCAGATAGTTACATGAAAAACAAACCCAGAAACATTTGACCAGATGTTTTGAACAGAAAAGTATTTTAGTGAGAGTATGCTCAAAACTACCTTTTCTACCAGAAGCATACATCACCAATGAGGCAGAGATAAGCGTGACATTAAACAAGAAAACAAACTTCACAAGAAAACATAAATATTAAGCGCTAAAATAAGGTATATTTGGGGTCTCCCTCCTAGTTCTCAAAGCATTGAAAAGTGGAAAATACATATCATTACCATGAGTAGATGAAAACTCATGGGTTAAACTTACTGGTTAAAATTATTCACTGCAGGTCTGCATTTGCATACACTGAAATTTGATACAAAATTTTCATTAATTTGTGTTGTAAGAATTTACCCGATATAATTTGCCAAGTTCAGAGCTTTCATGTTGTTTGGTCTGAAAAGCAAATCTGACTGCTGCTCAGCATTCCCAAACACTATACTTAAGCCAGGACTTCGGAAGTATCCCCTATTTCCTCATCTCTGTAACTTCTTCAAAGTTCTCAGCAAGATACCCTCAGCAAGTTTACGGATGACACCAAGCTGAGTGGTGCAGTTGAAACACCTGAGGGATGGGATGCCATCCAGAAGGACCTGGACAAGCTCAAGAAGTGGGCCCATGTGAACCTCATGAGGTTCAACAAAGCCAAGGGCAGGGTCCTGCACTTGTGTCAGGGCAACCCTCAGTATCAATACAAGCTGTGGGATGAAGGGATTGAAAGCAGCCCTGCCAAGAAGGACTTGGGTGGATGAAAAGCTGGACACAAGCCAACAATACGCACTCACATCCCAGAAGGCCAGCTATATCCTGGGCTGCATCAATAGAATTGGGGCCAGCAGGTTGAGGGAGGTGATTCTGCCCCTCTGCTCTGCTCTCATGAGACCCCACCTGGAGTACAGCATCCAGCTCTGGAGCCTTCAGCACAGGAAAGACATGGACCTGTTGGAGTGGGTCCAGAGGATGGCCACAAAAATGATCAGAGAGATGGAGCACCTCTCCTACCAGGACAGGCTGAGAGAGTTGGGGTTGTTCAGCCTGGAGAAGAGGAAGCTTAGGGAGACCTTATTGCGACCTTTCAGTACTTAAAGGGGGCTTATAAGAAAAATGGGGTCAAATTTTTAGTGGGGCCTATTGCAATAGGACAAGGGGTAACGGCTTTAAACTAGAAGAGGGTAGATTCAGACTAGATAAAAGGAAGAAATTTTTTGCAATGAGGGTGGTGAAACAGTGGAACAGGCTGCCCGGAGAGGTGGTAGAAGTCCCATCCTTGGAAACATTCAAGGTCAGGTTGGACAGGGCTCTGAGCAACCTGATCTAGTTGAAGGAAACCCTGCTTATTGCAGGGGGGTTGAACTAGATGACCTTTTAAACCTTTCCAACCCAAACTATTCTATAATTTCTTGAGAAAGCTCATATCTAAATGCTAGTGTCATACTGGCAAATAGTTATTGCTTCAACCTTCCTAAAATACAGTTTCCAGATTAGGAGGTTTTTAGAAGCTCTTATACCTTCTAAGCCATGCATGCCACATGAACGAAATCATCTTCAGTTTTATTGCACAGAAATGGAAGCAAAAATTCCAGTTTGTATTCATACCAGACTCCTCAGCATTTAGCAGCACAACTGGAGTTTCAGTAGCTCTGCTTCCGAGTGAATCCAAGACTGCTCCCCATTTCAGATTTTGAATGTTGTCCCGGATTAGATCTCTATTCTTAATGGGAAAAGGAGGAGGAAAAGAAAAAAACAGATTATAAATATACCATGTTTGTGACATGAAAAACAGGCACATACATTTCCTTTGCTATTTTACATTTAAAAGACCCATTATTTCATTATAATTGCTATTATTTCATACAATTTTCTCATTCCAACATTTTCAAGTAAATGTCATGGTTTTAAGTTTCCCCCTAATGTTTCCTTCATACTTTACAAAGAGTTAAGGAAGACAATCTGAGTAACAGGCATGCAGTACGTCAGATCACAGATGGAACAGAGACTAAATTATATACTCATGAACAAAGAGAAAAGAAAGTCCAACCAGATAGGGAATGAGACTAATAGTTCAGTGCCTAGCTACAAAGACAACTGTTCCCAAGTTGGAAGAGCTCCAAGTAGAATAATTATTCCAAATAAAATTTTCTTTTCCATTGATAATTTAATTGTAAATTTCATATTCTGTTCTTGATATTTATCTTGACTCCCTGACTGAATTTGGAAACTGTGAGAATTTCTGGTGCAAAACAGATACCCTTATTGCTTGATACACAGCAGGTCACATTTCCCATCCACCATGCTCATTTTTAGTGAATGGAAGACTCAGGTTTGATTTTCACAATATAAACAAGGTGGTAGCCAAAACAGCTACAGTGCAGAAAACAAGCCAACACATTCACTTTTGTCTTCCTGCACTGTTCTGCGTCAAATGCCAGCAGAAAACAAACTTGGTCCCTTTGGGCTCAGCTGCAGCTTTAAAATTACATAGAGATGGGAAAGGCAGTGACTTCAGAGCCTTCAGTCTATAGTGAGTAAGAAAAAAAACACTTGATTTTCCACAGGATCACTAGTGAGAATAATTTTGATTTCAGCCCAAGTCAGCTGCCACATTATAGTGCTTTATTATGAGATCTTGACTGCGAGGCATGACTTCAGTGGAAACCACAACACTTCAAGATTTCTTCCTTCATTGTCTCAGTAATATTGAAGCTAATGTTAATTCCTGGAAATGAACTCATTCCTTTCCTGCAAGTTTGCCTTTATTTCGTCCCAGATATCTTTTACTGATAATGTGGGTTCTGTCAAAAGGAATTTACACAAAATGATGTAAAAGATACATTTGGATGCCCAGAACATCACACTGAAATAAAGACCACAGCTGTCCTGTCAAAGCTGTAGAAAGGTGTTTCCTACTTTTCGTTGCCCAGTGCCTTCAACAGACCCCTAACGTTCACATCCAGAAACTGTTTAATAAACCAAGACACAGCCACGTGGAACCAGCTGCTTTTTCATGCATTTTTCATTTGGGCATAGGCTGCAACTGGAATATTGCAGACAGGATTCTAATACCAAGTTTGGAAATTTCCAACAAGATTTACGTGACTACACCCCTCTGTGAGATGCAGTTCACCTCTACGGTACCAGAACAAAACACCTAATTTGATCTGATATTATTGCATGAAGATACACTAACAACTAAGGCTAGTTTCCAAGAGTAATTGATGTGCTTGGCATTTGAATGACATGGTATTTACTGAGGAATCTCATGCCATGTGCATTTCACGGGAGTCTGATAAGCCTGTCTTCACAAACTACTTTTTTCCTGGCTGTGAAATAGGCAAATGATCACATTCGCTCTTTCACTGAAAAATTATACACAAGCAACTTTCCAGAAAAGTAACAGCATGACGATCTTGCTTGTATTGCACAGAATTTCTCATTTTTATGGCTGTTGATGGGGTATGATGAGCTCAATTAGTTTTTGCTTGGAACTGTTTTGGCTTGAATACTACAAGATCAAGGTAATGCGATTGGGAAATTCTATTTTAATAGGTGCTAGTAAAACACAAGGTAAGAGGAAAAAGCCTTCAGTTTTACAGTACAACACCAGATGTCTCCCTCCTCCTTTTGTCACAGATATTTAATTTTTTTCCCTGCTATCTCAAGTCATTTTCTACTAGAAAAATCCAAGTGAATTAGTAGCAGTACCAAAAGCAGAGGAAAAGACCACCAGAAATGCAGAAGGCACAGGATTTGATGCTGCTAATGCAATACACTGCATTTAAGGACCACAACCTACTGTGCAGCAGACCAAAGTAAACTGACAACACAAATTACGGCCTGTTCTTTTATACCAAAGACTGGGTAATTGAGACTCAGTAACCGCCTACAACAACACAGCTGTAAATTAATACTTCGAAAAGAAATGGTTGGAAGACCTTGCAGAGAGGAAAAAATAACCTCTTATTAGGGTAGAGCATAGAATGAAAGAGATTTTGTCCTGTTTCTTGCAGACTTTTTGGATTAGTCTCAGGCAATTAGTTAATATACCCTGTGTTCACACCTTCAAATAACTCAGTGTTTACTTTCTCCTTTTGTCCATTTTCTCAAACCAATAGTAATTCTCCGCTACTTCTTCCCTGGCTCTGAAAGCCCTCACTCTTCCTGATTTTAGCTGTGTAGTCCCCTCATAGTACCCTCGGTTGTTGTACCTGTTCAAAATTCAGTGCTCTAGAAATATCTTAAAATATTTTCAAACCTTATTCTTCATTCCCAAGAAAAAGTGAACTCACCAGTTAAAGTAACTGTAGCAATGGTTCAGGCTAAATACAAAAATAAGCAAGAGCAGTCAGTCCTTCTGCCACCGCAGGGCAGCTAAGGAGACACATGCGGTGAGGCACAGCTTCCAAGCTCACCACAAAGGTAACACGTGTGCTGCAAGATGATCTTACCACTCTTATGATCCTACCACTCTTCCTCTCTCACACAAAGACAACCTCCTGGAGCTCAATTCTGTGACTGTAGAGCCACTAATGGTACAAACCCACCACGTCTGCAAAGGTGCATTCAACTAACCAGGTTAAAAACTTCATCTTTATTTCTTGTAGCTTTTACAGACAAAAGATCCTCTCTACCTTCTCCCAGTTCTGGAGGAACTCACAGTGTGATTGTCTCCCTATAGCAAAGGGGTTTTATTCCTGCCCATTACCTCTCAATTAACTGCAGTTAAAATCAGGAATGTTCTTGGGATATCAGGTCACAATCTGAGTGGAGCAGCTGAGTGTGAGGCTTCGCTGATTTCACTTTATTAAACAAATCCTCAGAATAAAAATAGCCTCTTCCTCAGTGCATAAAGAATAAAACTTTGTGTGAGTCCTCTCTGTGAAAAGAATTGTTCTTTGTCAGCAAAATGAATTGGCAGAAGCTGAATGCCATATTACAGCATATGCCAAGCTTTCCCATGCAACGCTGGAGTGAAATGCTTGAAGCAAACAAATCCTATTCAGTGTATTCAGGGCATATCACAATGCTACGACTGCAAACCATTGAATAACTCAACTCACTCCCAGTCGTGAATACTGTATCCATCTTCCCTTGTTTACCATTATCCAGAAAAATCTCATAGACAAGATTTATTATCAGCTGTGCTTTCTTTTTCAGCATTTGGGCATGAATAACGTGAAAACTCACCCAACCATATGTGTACTCCTCCACTGAATGGTATCCACAAGCCAGAGGTTTCAGAAGTTCTTCTGGGCTCTACTTCTAGTGCAAACTGAGACCTGCCTTGGGCATGTCATTTAAAAACTTAAGGAAACAAGATTTGTGAAGTGCCCTCAATGTGCACCTAATAAAAGCACCAACTTTTGATTCCAGTGGGTGTGAATTAGACACTGTGAAGTACTAATGCATCAACAGAAATAAAGGAAAAAATTGCAGGAAGGAAAAAGCTACACACTTGCATCTCGATTGCACATCTCATGACAAGTGTAATCCAGGGTGATATAAAGATAAAAGCTAATTATATTTTGTCTTGTTTTTACTTACCAGGTCAACGCTGTTGTCTCCATTCTCCAATCTTGTAAGTCGTGGGTCCTTTTCTCTCTTCTTTTTCAACTTCACACTACCTTGATCTTTTAAAGCCCTATTTTCATCCAAAAGCTCTTCTATTTTTTCCTGTAGCTTGATTTCAGATAATTTCAGACTATAAACATGATGGCAAGATTCTTCCAATTTTCTTCTGAGAAAGTCTTCAGTGTCCTGAGAGCACTGGAGTTCAGTCAGCAGGTCTGCCTGTTCTCTTCTGTTGTCCTCCTCTTTTTCCCTTAAGAAGTTCAGATTTTGCTGAAGTGCGTCAAGGTGGCTTTTCACGCCATGCTCCACATTTTCAATGCAAGTTTTCAATTCCATTACTTCCACAGAGTGTTTATAGCCCTGAGTCCCACTAAATGCTGACTCCAGCTTCTGCTGGAGATACTGCACCATTCCCTCTTCTAACTCGGATGTCAAAAGAGCAATATGGGCACTAAGCTCTAGCACTTGCTTTTCCAGCCTAGATACCTCACCCCGAAGGTAACACTCCCTTTCTCTCAGCACTGCTGTCTGTTGTCTCTGCCTTTGTTTGTAGTGCTCAAAATACTCTGACTGGCTTTTTATTTCATCTTCTTTTGTCTTCAGCTGCTCCTGAAGCCAACGTAATTTTTCCTTTTGCTTCTTCTCTGACTTTACTTGGTTTTCAACCTACAATTTCAGTGAGTTGTATGGTTAACATCTTAATACTAAATCTCTTCTTACTTTATTTTTTTATTTTTGCAATAATTCTGCCCTTGTTTTCTGAAAACTCAGGAATGACATAAGTAGAAATTTTTAAAGCCAGTAAAATCCCGCATTTAGAGAAAAATTGACGTTGTCATTTCAGTCATTACTGAAACATCCCAGTAGGAAACAAAGAAACAAAACACAAACTTGCCTACATCTACTACTACATAAAAATAAAGGAAGTTTTTATACACTTCCTCTTGCATGTTTTATAGTACGCATTAAATTAAAAGAAACCTTTGAACTGGAATCCATACAACGAGCTCTGAACTATACAGTAACATATGGCTAACACTGACAGTAGTGTAGCACTGAGATGTTACAGGCAGAGAAGCTGTGGTTCTATTGTAGAAAACATAAAATGTACTTTTCAGAGACCACGCTTTTGCCCTTTGCCCTTCACCATACCTGTCATCTGTCAGCTCCTTTTATGAACCCCCTGAAAAAGGAGAAAGGAACAGATGCCTTTTGAATCCGTTTGAGAAAGACTTTGGTATTTTCATTTGCACCAAAGTCTGTTTGAACATAGAGACATACAGAGGTGAAAGATGTCAACGAAAGACAGAGGAGGCTTTCATGATTCACATGCTGCCCTTGTTTTGAGCAGAGTGAGAGCCACCAGTATCATAGGGCCATTGTGGCAATTCTGAAGGCACAGAGACATTACTGTATTTCTTCAAGGTCTTCCTTAGGTCAGTCCTTTTGATCTCCAGCATTTTCCTCTCTGAGAGGTTTACCAACAAGGACAGGAACACTAGGCTGAAATGTTAATCAAAGTCAGGTAGGTCTGGGGTAATAGTTTGGCTAACTGTTGATGGGAATATATATATATCTAAGCTTCCTGAGTCCTGAAAAATACATTTCACTTTTAAATAAAAAAGCAAACACTATTGTTCATACTTATGAGTTGTATGGCATAGTACTAGTGTTCTGTCAGATTATTCAACTTTGACTTAAAATGCTGAGGCAACTGAAGCGTATCTTATGATAAACAGAATCAAAAGACATTGTTTCACTGTAGACCATCCCTGAATAACTTTCATTCCTTCTCCATTTTCACAGATCCATCCAAAGGGCTGTGCAAACTAGGTAAAAATGTCTATTGTATGTGTTATCTGCTAATAGCTGACCTTCCTGATACAAAACATGTACATGAAGAAGTACTAGCACTTGGGAGAACTGAAGGCTTTCAACTGCAGAGCCAACAATTTCACAACAGACCTGGTGGAGGAGTTGTGAAGGCATGAAATCAACAGTGGGACATTCTTGATAATGAGGGAGCAGGTCAGCTTGCTCCACTGAAGGACACTCTGCATGGGAGTGCTCGCACCAGCAGGGCTCTGCAGAGTGGTGGCCCACGTGACAATGCATTGCAGGAAAGCAGACAAGACCCAAACCAACCTGGGAAAGCTGGAAGGGGACACAAAGCTAAGTAGGAAGCTTCAAATGGATGCAATAGCAGGTGGGGCCAAGCTTGAAAATGCCAGAGTAGTTGCAGAGTCAGATGACAGCCTGAGCAGCTGCATTTAATGAGAAAACAGGCTGTGTTGTGCTGTTGTATTGCATATGGTAGGGAATCAAAAAAATGATTTATTATGGGGCCAGACAGATAAAGCCTGACCTGGGGAGGAGGAGTACGCTGAGTGGGTTCTGGGGAGAAAGAAGGAAGTGGGAGCATATATCTCAAAGATCAAGGGCCCGAATGAGAGGAATAATGGCAGTGCTATCAAAAACACTGGAGAAATAGAAAGTGGGGCAAAAAAGACCAAAAAGTTCTTCTGATTCGTCTGGTTCTCAAAAAAGAGAGAGGCTGAGATGATTTATTGCTTAAAAACAGAGAGGTCACTGGAGATGAAATTGACTTATAAATTATTACCACAGAGAAGCCAAACTAGGTCATTTGAAACAATATCCTCCTCACCAAGCTGATGAGGTCCTCGTGAATGTCTCGCAGTTTCCCTTTAACACGCACATTTGCATTTTCAACCTGGTGCAGCTTCACATTTAGTTGATCAATCATCACAAGAAGTGTTTTGTGTGACAGCTCCAGCTCTTTCATCCTGTGATAGTGAGAATGAAGATCTTTGCTAAGTAAATACCACACAGTACAGTTCCAGATGGATAAGCAGTCATCAGCAATGCATCAATTTATCTTTACTTTTCCATTTTTCTCCCAATAATAAAAGAGTAACAAGTTGTTGATCACTAATAATGAACACTTAATTCTTAACAAGTCTACTGGGGCTTGCACATCACACTGGAGACTCCCAAAACTGTTAAAGACAGCATCTATGTTCACTCTCTCTCTGCTGGCTTAATACAAAAACCACAAGCAAACACATTTACAAGATTAATGTTCACTGAAGTTTGGCACACTATATGAAGTAACAACTTACCATAAAGACAACGACAACGCTTTGCTCTCTATGTGTATCTGATCATAGGATTTTGCTAGGTTCACGGTTAGCAAATTTGAATTTTATGATCACAGTAAATGTTTCCCATTAAAATTAAGATTACAGGTAACCTGCGAGTAACTGTGTTTTACTGATTAAAGGGAAAATATCTTACTTGTAACATACTACACAGTGGATACTGAAACCTAAAATGCATAACTGTATTGACTTTGTCCACAAAGCTGGATTTTGACAAAATACAGGTTCGCTTTGCCCGTTCCTATTAAAATGGTAGTGTAAGATGATGTGGTGTGGTGTGATGTGATGGGGTTTCTCTACACAGAAGGAATACCTAAGATAATCTGAGGAGAGCAAGTTTCACGTTTTCATTAAGGTTTTCCTTCCCTTTTTAGCCTACACATCCAAATTTTCTCAATGATTTAAGCAGTTCAGAATTCCAAAACATCCTTTTCTTGTTAAGGAATTTCTTTTCCCCAGTCTCTCATCTCCTGTGGCAGGTACTAAAGCCTCCTCTTTTCTCATCTCAGAGATGGCTATATTAACCCCTGTGCCTCTCAGAACTGTGCTGTACTATATCTTCTTCCTTGAATTTCTTCATTCAACCTTCAACAGTCTGCCACTTGGCTCCCTTGACCATTTCTATCTCCTAGCTTTGTCTTACTGCCTTTACCTGCCAAAATTTCCTGCTACCTCCATCCCAGCATGACAACGCTACCTTCATTCAAAAATCTTACATAAAAACATATTTCTGAAGCAACAGGACTAAAATAGAAAACACATCATTAAATAAGTACCTATTAAAGTATAGAAGTAAGCCTGATGAGGTCGTCCCCACCGGAGGCACTGCATAATCTAACACCGGTATCACAGGAGACTGGGCCACATCCACCCCAAAACTCTGCCCCAGCTAGTTACAGCTACTGACTCTGCTGCTCTGTTTTTTCCCATAGTGCTGCCTTCCATATCATTCCTCATCTCATCTGTCTGTGCTTCAGCCACAAGAATCTTGGGCACAGGATTGCTTTTCTTTCTACTGGCTAGCTAAGATCCCTGAAAACGGGCTTCCTATATTTGAGGCAAGTTTCAGCTGGTCATTTGCTCAGCTTGAACTGTTCTCTTACACTTTCTTTGTTTTGGTTTTAAATAAAGTTCTTCCCATCTTCCCCTCCCTGAACTCTTTGTTAAAATAGGCCTATTCCTATGAAAACTTCTATTTCAAAAAAGTTTCATTATTATTTTGACAAAAAGCCCATTATTAACACATTTCTGGCCAAATCCCTTGATGCAGCAATTAAGAAATTATATAAATAATTATTTTGAATGCTATTTATATTTTCTAGCCTTTTAACTATTTGGCTTTGTTTAGAACAGTGCAGTTGCAGACTATCAAAAACTTGATCTTATTCTTTTAGTCAACTACATAATTAATGCTTAATGGCACCTTCAGGTACTGTAATAATTAGCATTAACATACTGAACTCGATGAAGCTTTCTGAAACGAGGAACTTTTTTTGCAACACAAAATTCCAAACTAACTCTTAAAAGTAAAGGAAACCTTAAAAGGAAAGGGATATATTTTTGTTGTGGTTTAACCCCAGCTGGCAACTAGGACCCCATGCAGCCGCTCGCTCGCTCACTTCCTTCCCCCCCAACCCCCACCTCCCCGCCAGGGTAGGGAGAAGAGGGAGAAAAGGAGGGGAAAGGAAAAGGATTGAGATAAAGAAAGTGTAATAGAACAATGACAGAAAAGGAAAATAACAACAACAACAATAATAATAATGTTAACAACAATAAGAATGTTAAAAGTATATAAAACATAAAGGAATACAACAGAAGTCGCTCTCACCACCCAGTAACTGGTTGCCCAGTCTGTTCTGAGCAGTGACCGCAGATTCCTGGCCAACCCCCATTTATATACCTAGCCCATTTATATACGTCTGTGGTATGGAATACCCTGTTGGCCAGCTTATTGTGTCTGTGCTCCCTCTCAGCTTCTATAGGAAGCTGAAAAAGTCCCTGACTAATGTAAAACATCACCTGGCAACAACTAAAATATCATGCATTATCAGCATCATTCTCATGCCAAACCCAAAACACAACAGCTACTAGAAAGAAAATTAACTATCCCAGCCGAAACCAGGACAATTTTACAAGCAGAGTTTACACTTTATGAATATTTAAGAATGAAACATCCTGAGAAAGCTGTCTGGTTATTTGCTACAGGATTTTAGATCATGCTGTAAATCAGATTTAAATAATAAAAACAAAAACTTGAATACTGCATTTCTATTCTGAAAGCTACACAAAACAGTTATACATGCATCTTATCAGGCACCTTAAAAACACATGAAGTCTTTCTTTTTGCTAGTTTTGCATGTATTATTTGACAGCCAGTAGATGGGACAAAGGGAATGTGTCACATCACGTTAATTTTGAATGCAAACCCCCCCTTTATTTACCTGTTTCTTAGGACAGAATCGGACTCCATGGAGTCCTTTAGAACATCTTTCAGTTTTTGCTCCGATTTTTCCAGCTTTTTTATTCTGAGGTTCAAATTCTCTTCTCCGGCACTGTTTGCTTCTTCATCAGGTATGCTTGCATCGTCTAATTCCTGGAAAATCCAGGAGGTATCAATTTTAACATTGAAATTCAGGATATCGAGTCCTTCATTACTGGGCATTTTAATACAGTAACAAAATTCTTGTTCTCTCCCAGATGAAGGATCCATGATGAAAAAATACCAAATTTTTAGATTCTCAATGTACTGCAGTCTAAACATGCAATAAAAGAGTCTAAGCCTCTGATGATCAAATGAACAGTCTTTCTGAACACATTTATTATTTATGAGAAAGTCTCATTTCATTAGCCCCAAAGTAATTCAGCATGTATGAAAGGAACTGCAGTTCACAACATCAGATCCCCATAAAAGATTCAATTAGACTAATTCAGGAAGGAATTAGGCATCAAAGTTTTGAAAAGAGAATAATTTTCTACTAAATAGAGGAGTTCATAGAATTGAATATCACAAAAAAAATCATACTTATTTTGGATAAATGTATGATATTTGTATTGTTTCAAGACATAAGATTAAGAAAGGATATTTGCTATTCAAAAGGCAATCTATGACTACTTCAGAAAAACATTCAGTATATTTAACTAGTATTTTGGAATTCTCCATTCAGGATTTTACTTAAAAGTCTGCTTCACCTATGACAGGTTATGAAAACATGCCTAAAAGGAACTTTTAAACTTGGGCTTGGGAAGGCAAGCTAAGTTTAGTTCTTTTCCTTTGCCTCTTTTAGCAATAGCTCCAACAGATCTTCAGCCTGCAGTTCACCTTCATTTAAGAAACTCTCTTCAGTAAGTATAGTCCTATAACTGGCATCTGTGAAATGCCTTCGCTTTTGCTACATTTGTATTCATTTGGAATTGGATCTGTAATTGGAATTCAACCACTGAGTTTGGAGCTATTCTCCAGGGTTTTTTTTGGTTTTTTTTGGTTTTTTTTTTGTAAAACAAATGCTGAACCTACAGGACAAAGAAGGAGGAAAAAGTAAAATTTATTTTTGCCACTGAAGAGTAGAAAATAGAACAAAATCAGTGCAAAAAGAATAAACAAACAGTTCTTCTCTTATTGTCCCATGTTTTCATAGATGTTATTCCCACATACGGTGAATTACATAAAATTTTATTATTTTCACCCATTGTATCACTCACTGGCCTTATGTCAGCCATGCAAGGACATGCAGCTGAAAAGATTCTGCCACTCCTCAGTCCCTTGAGAAGCCATGATACTTAAAAGCTACAAGTGTGGAAAGACAAATAAGTCCACATGGACAACAAAGTTCAAAGCACTTTATGATCTTTTCTAGACTTACCAAGCCCAGTCCCTTCTCAGAGACAGTGCGCTCCCAAGACCTGTCAACATCATCCTGACTCTCCCCTGGCCTGTATAATTTGCCAAATGGAATAGTATCTTTGATTTTTAGCTCCTTGAGACACTAATATTTTCTCTATTTATTATTTGCAAAGTGAATAGACATCCTGCTCCCTGACAATGGGCGCCCCTGAACACCACTGCAAAAGGAATATATTATAATAGTGGACATTTTTATTTTGCTTATTAACAATTTACAGTGAAAGCCAAGTTAATGTAATTTTCACCTCTGCCCCAGCCTAGCATCCGACTCATAAGCTGTAAAAAGAAAAATACTTAGCAGTATATTTTGCAGAAAGCAGCCAACAGATAAAAATGGAGAGGATGGACCGGGCAGGAAATAAACTGACACTTAAAATCATTACACTGATTTCCACTCACATATAAACAAGGACATGTAACAGAAATAAATGCACTTTTATTCACTGATATAGATATAATGAAAGTTAATACAACAATTTCTAAAGTTGATCTCAAGCCTCATGATCTGTTAGGCCTCTACGCTTACGATGCTTCATCCTGAGAACTACTGAGTACTTCACCATAAAACCAGGAAAAAATTTAGGTCTGATATCAGAAACAAGAATCCTGTTTTTTCCTTTTTTACTTATATGGCTGGGAGAGACAATTGAAAACCTGTGTCATAGAAACTGACAATCAGGCCCAGCATCTTGCATGGACTGAGTACAGTCATTATAACTGTTCCCAGCTCTACAATAAATATCAATATGCAATGGATAAGATGATTGGAAGTTTTCCAAAACTACAAATTCTGCTAGCTCAGCACAGACTAAAAATATGAATGTCATGGAAAATGTCACCCAAATCAGCCAGTTTCTTTGAGAAAACTATCACACGTGAATTATAATGTAACAAAATGCATTAAAAAAAAGAATAAGAAAACAAAACTGCTCATACCTTTCCTGCTTTGTAACAAGACCATCTCCTGTCTCTGCGGGGCGCTTACCGTTGCAGCCACGTGTTGTGACCATCCCATGCTTGTGCTTATAGTTTCGTTTCTAAAGCAGTGATGAGCAAAACTATGTCTCTGAGAAGAAAGAGTGTTTCTTTGCCAAGTGAATCACACTTTCCAATTTCACTTCCTTCATCAGCACCTGGTTTGGTTATCCCAAGCTCTGTTTATCTCCAGTTATGGTTCTTCTCTTCAGAGTAATGCCAAAACTCGTCTTTTTGCAGTGACGACCTCATTTTTCCACATTCTGTCATCACACTGCTAAAAGCTTTAACTATAACATGAAAAATCTGTATTTGAAAACACATTCTCTAAATGCGTGTTCCTTTTGAACAACACATTGCGAGCAACACATTCTTCTGGGGATCGAGTTTCCAAACTTCTGCATGATCCTTGTTTCCAATTTAAATTGTGCTTTGTATCAGGAAACAGGGTTATCCAGATCCTCACACAAGCCACAGTTGGCTGCACCTGACTGAATTTTGTGGAGTGCACCAGCTCCTTCAGCAGATAAATGATCTTGCCTGGTGATTCTTTGTGAAGAGTAAACCTCTGGTCTCTACTTCAGAGCCTAAAAATTATCTGAGAAAACTGGCTTCTTTTGAGGCTGATTCCTGCACCTCCAACAGTGATGTATTCAGTTGCTATGACAAACCTTTTCCTCAGCTTTCTTTGTGCTGCTTTGATTGTTCTTTGCCTTATGTTATTTTTTTAATCACAATTTCCACTTTATCTGATGTACTGTCATAACTGTCTTATTCCACTCTACATTCATGCTGGAGTTCAGTGTGTCCATGGGAGCAGACTTGTTTCCCTGTAGCTTTTTATGTAGCCCTTTTACACAAAGATGATTTTCAAGAAGATGTGAGGGAGCAGAAAGTTATCTTTTAATATTGTGCTCTCAATATTTTCAGCTTGCCTCAACATTCCAGAAATAATGAAAATTATCTATTTCTTCATATTGCCTTTCCAGCTCTGAAACAATGATTTGCTTTTCCCTCTTTGAAAGAAAAGCCTAACCTTTCTGAATTTTCTAACCATTCTCCATCTTAAACAACCCTCTTTAACTTTCATTTTTTCAATCTGTGCTTCACCTACAATTTTTCTTGCCGTTCAGGTGGTCAGTGTCCTTGACTGTTTATGTACTTCTGCTGGTTGAGGTTGTGCCATTTTTGTTTCCTGGTAGCTAATGTCAACATTTTTTTTATTTCATCTGAGAGGATTTCCAAATATGTATTTCCAACTATCTCTCTGCTTATCATATTCATCTACACAACCATTTCTTCAAGCCCCTCTTTCTTCTTGAAGAGATAACTGAGCACAGCGCATCATGCATCCTCTTTTCCTGACCTCTCAGGCCACCTCGGGATCTTCCATTCTCCCAGTGCTATCTTTACAAGTTATTGCCTTAATTTTCAATAAACATTCAAAAAATCATTTCTCCCACACGGTTCTTACCCACTTCAAAGTTTTCTTAGTTCAATCTACCATATTCCCTTTCCCAAAACCCACCTCTTCTCCACCTGTGGATTTCCCACTTAAGAATTTAATATGAATTTTACCACTGCGGGCTTGTAAATCTCTATTTGTTTCCAACTTTGAACAGTTTTTTTTTTCCTGTCAGCTATTTACTATAGAGAACTTATTGTCAAACACTTAGCTTTTGTAGATAGATATTAAAAAGGAGATTCTGTGTTGCCTGGGTGAAATGCAAACCACGTTTGTTGAAAGCATGCAGTATGGAGACAAAGATCTCAGTACTGTAAGAAAACCATTTGGTAGATAACAGTTCACATAGCAGCCAGTAATTGCACTTGTATTTTTTCCAGTGTTTGATTGGTGTTAGAGTGTAAATTCTGTTTAGATTTTTTTCAGTGTTTATGATGTGCTGGTCCTTATTTGATTATCAAATCATTCCAGCTTGAAGCTACATTTTTTAAAAAGTCTCTAATTTTAAATTAAAATATTTTGCAGCTTCAAGTATTATGCAAACTGTTTTATGAAAAAAATGCACCAATTTAAAGCTGCTTAATAAGTATTTTCTATATTTTTGCACGTGGACTCAGCTGTTCACTCCATAGATTCTTTTAATAGCCTGTGTAGAGAACAAAAAATAACAACAAAAATTCTGATGAGCTTTAGAATAGGTAACATTAATTTAGAAATAAGTGTTGGCATCCAGCCTTAAATTCACAGACACCACAATCTCTTTCTAAAAGTTTTATATTAGCTTCGAAATAACAAGAACTAAAATTACTATCAGTAAAACATCTGATTTGCCTTGATATAATGAACAATGTTCAAGAGTCCAACTATCATTAAGTCTCTTTAAATAGGCTTTGCTGTGTTACATTAATCAGAGGCAGATTCACCTCTGGCAAGGAAATTGCCCTCCACACTAGTACCACAATATGATGTGTGCTCCTAGAAATGCGAGACTTGAGCAGCTACATGGCTACACAGCCAGTATCCCTGTGTTACTGCCTCAAAATACTTGTCACCAACCTTGAATTTAAGTACTTATATTGTTGTTGTTAACAGGAAGAATAGCAGGTTACATCAGCACAATGTATTTTCTGGAGACTCATTGTACTTGTAATTTTTTAATTTTTTTTCCCCCCTCTCCAAAGGCGAGCCATGATACTATCAGCTATATCAGCACAGAAGCCTATAGATCAGGCCTAAGCCTCGAACTAATAAAAATTTTTGAACTAACAGCATTTTGAAACATTTTAAATGAAATTTAAAAAATGCTGGTGATGTCTCTAAGTTTATAGAACATTTATAAAGTGTCTCTAAACTTGGCCAATATACTTTTCAAAGTATTTAAAAACAAGTATGTTCATCCACGTTAGCACCTCTAACAGGGACTGGAGTAAAAAAGCTGGATGAAATTCAAAGACAATAGTTTGGTGACTTCCTTTAACATTACTCTTTCAAACTTAAATTGACCAAAATAGTATCTGTCCTTTCTGATCCCCACAGAACAGAAAATTCAACTCAAACTCTGATAAGGTGAATAGTGTACCATAAGGCAGCTTGTTTCTTCAAACATCTCTATAAGCATATGGTCAATTTTTGACAAAATAAAGGAAAATTCAAAAGGAATTCTCAAAATGCCATAAAAATAGTACTCAATTTCAATTAATTTTCAACACCCATGTAGCAACCAAAAGCAAGCTACTGCACTTGTAACAAATCAATAATACCCTTGGATTACATTCCAGCCATCTGCATCTACCATCATTTTATTGCAAAATATAAAACATACGCAGCAATGCTAGTAATGAAAGGCCAAAGCTGGTTCCCAAGAGCATCATCAGAGAGGTGATAACTGAACGTATTGGGAGCTGACCAAACCCCCAAAAGATCCCATGATAGTACAGGTCTGAGTTTTCTAAAGTACTTGTGATCTGGCAGAGGAAAATACTGTTTCAAGCTTAATGAAAGGCAAGTATAATAGCTTCTTTGGGTAACTATTGTCATCATGCTGCTTCATCACACAGTATTTGATAGCAGTTTCAAAGGGGTTGATTAACTGCATCTCCTGCTCTAAGGAGATTCCATGAACATAATTCACAACAGATTCCAAAGAAGAAAAAACTTGGAAAAATTGTAAAGGTAAAACCATTGTGTATTTTCAGTTTAAAAACAAAATAATACAACAAACGGCAACAACAAGACGACTGTTAAATATTCAAAAGTTTTAAACCATAGCTTAATCCTCTAACGGATTGTTGAGTTAGCATCCTTTCTGAACGGCAGTGTGCAACTTGCATTGCTCCAGGGAAGAGGGCTAGGACTGATTTTCTAAATTGTACTTCCCTCTTGTTCTGTGTGAAAGGTGAGCATGCTACTATAGCTCCTGCTATAGCTCAAGAAATTCACTCTGTCTTTCGCATTGAGCTGAAAGGACCAGTACACTGTGGAAAGAATAGTGGGAAGGATGGTAGTGTCTCAAGAGAGAGGCATGGAGGTTCTCGTCCTTGTCCTTTCCATGGTGCACGGGCACATGGAGGGTCAGTCACATTACAACCTTCACATCACCTCATAAAAGGGAAATCAGGTTATCATTTCCTAAGCTGTTTTGTGGCTTCAAGGATCTTGAGGAAGTAAAATAAATGCCTTTTTTTTGCATGGGTGGTGATGCTTACAGGGCTTTTTAGAAAACAAAACTGAAAACTAAACCATGTTTGCCACCCCTCCATCCTGCATGACAGAAGGTAGGATCCTACAGCAATACCTGAACTTTTAGACAGTATGCACCTGCTCTGCAGAATTGAAAAGCTCCCACTGCAGGTAGGGCAGTCAGTATCTTAGAATGCAAAATCATTTCTCGTTGAAAACCCAGTGACCTTCTGCAGAAGTTTAGGAAGGTAACTGAAGGCATCCAAGTCAGATTTTATAGGTGACTTCCTCTCTGTGCAAACAAAACTAGTATACCCTCCCCCGTGGCTTCAGGGTCTTACGAAGATGATTCTCAAAACACGGCAAAATCCAGGAGTTAAAAATCAAGTACTAAGAAATATAAAGAATACCAACCACACGTCTTGGCTCAGTGGTGTCATCAAGGCCACAGAATGAATGCTAGTGAAAAAAACAAAAAAAGGAACAAAAACTATAACATAAGATCAAAAGAAAATGAGGAAAAAAGAAAAGAAAAAAGATGTAAGATATGTAATATGAAATCCAATGACATTACAGCAGTTAGTCTTACATCAATATTAATTGAGTTGATCTGAAAGAGAGACACAGTATACCAATCTTATTCTAAAAAGGCGTTAACAGGGTACAAAATTCAGTATTTGAGGGCAGCTTTACAATCAGTAACATTGTGGATTATGTAACTTCAGAAATATTAAGCTCAGCTCTGGGACTCCGTTAAGCAAGTACTTAAAATTACACACCTGAAAGCTTTCCTGAACCAAGACTTACAAAGCCAGGGGCACAAATTAAATGCAATTTAAATGGTAGAGAATCAGTTATGAGAAAAGTATGATGTGTTTAAACAGCACTTGTTCCTCATGTATCAACTCATAGAATAAAACTGAGATTTTACATTATTCTTTTGTATAGCCTTCAGAAGCAGGACAGTTTGCTCAAGAATCTATAGAGCAAAATTACTGACATCCTCATGTTCTGATTTGACATAATTTTACATAAAGCTTAAAAATTTAATCCGTTCTTAAAGGCAAATAAAAAGCGGTGCTCATGACACAGTAACTATAAGCAGTGGATTGCCCTTAGCTACAACCAGCAATGAGGCTCAGCTATAAATACTGCCCTTCCTTCAGAAGCATATGACTTCTTTCCACAAGAAATTATTGTGCTCAGTATCAGCAGCACGTAGGTGTCAGTCTGCACCCACTGACGTCTTAAACCGTCAGAACAACAATGAAGAAGAAATATATCATTCATTCATTCTCTGACAACACGATCTTCCTTCAGGCAGTCAAATTCAGAATGGGATTTAATCCCAAGGAAAAAAAAAAATCAAATGTAATACAGATAGGAGAAAACCCTCCACTCATCCAGGAGCTGAAGGATAACATAAAATGATGAAGCTTTTTAGAGGTCTCCTGCTAATGTAACATTAAGGCAAAGAGAATGTTAATCATTTTACCTCATTACCCGCTTTCTGCTAAGCTTGTGATTAAGCTGTTTCTTTTCCAATACTTTTCCCCATCCATCGCACTGATGAACGAGCACAGATAATGCTAACTTCCATTTTCAAAATTAGCAGTCTGTCTAATCCAATACCTACAGCGTAAACTGTAATGGCAATGATTAAAGGCTTATGTTTTGGCAATAGCAACATCTAGAGATTTTGATGTTTTAGAATAGGTGGATAAACACTAATATTTGCAATAGTTAATGTGTAGAGATATCACCTATCCCTCAAGGTTTCTCTACCTTGAGAAGTTAACTGTAGCATCTTAGACATCACTGGCTGCTAGGCAGGAACATCTTCAGGTATAGAAGTGGTCCGAGGCAGAAGAGGACAAAGGCAGCAAAAGAGCTCTTTAAGGGGTAGATACTGCTTATGTTTCTCTGGTGGTGGAAACGGGGACCACTCCCTCCCTGATGGATACAGGCAGACTAGCCCCAGCCAGGGAGTAGTGGGGGTGAAGTAAAGTGACAGTTAGCAACAGCAGCAGACAGCCCAGCTCCTTACAGCTCTTCTCCTGGCTCTTCCACAAACCCAGCTGGATATCACAGTTCAAAAAGTGCAGGATGAGGTACTGCAGAGGGGAGACAACTACTGTGGGAGCAGAAGGGGCCAAGGAAGCTGCTGAGAGAATTGGAGTAGCTGCTAGAAGTGCAATACCCCCAGAGGGGGACACAAGGGGGACTGCCACATCCTGCGAGCAGATGAAGGGACAGTGAGATTAGCGAAAGGCGAGGAAGAAACCTTCCCACATCTAGCATGCTGCTCCTCAAAGCCTCTCTCAGTTTTGCAAACCCCACAGACCTCTTCCAACTCCCCTTCAGAGTCCTCCAAAAACCTTCCTTTTGCTCTTTCATCCTGTTCTGATCCCAAAAGAAAAAAAAAAAAAACAATGAATGAAAACTCCCCTAACTTATGCATTCTGCCCTGCAGCAGTTTTGTACCTATATGTACCAGAGAAAATGAACCTGAGATGATGTGACTCATCTTGGGATCTAAGCATTGATTTAGCAACAGCAACATAACTGAAACACTTTGCTAGAGCTTAGAGAAAGCCCCATTGTCAGCCTACGCCCTGCAGAATAGCCTAAACTCCACAGACCTGGGAAACACTTGAGCCCATGGTCCAGGAATCTCATGCCATCTCTTGCTTGGGACCACAGTGCTGTCTTAAACCTCGATCAGAACTTCTTCAAAAGAGAAGAAAATTTGGAACCGGGATATTAATTTGGAACTTGTTTCTATCTTAAAGCAAGAAATAGTTCTTTCTTTGCAGTGTTTGCCACATGCACCTCTAACTTTTTTTAATTTTCAGTATTTGCAAGTTTTGCAAAGAGGTGTTATCCGAAGAGCCGGCCTGAGCTAATCACTTCTGTCAAACAGAGATGAATCTTTGTGTTGTTTCTTGATATAAACCCCAGTAAATCCTCACCCTTTTAGTCTAGTGTCTTTCCAGACCCCTTGATTCCTTTCTGTACTTGATAGAAAACCCAGATAGCAAATAATTTTGAGCAGATTAGGGAAGGAGCTTCACTTCATGCAGCAATGACTTGAACTCAAATATTCTTTTTTGTTTTAAAATAGATTTCATGATATTAGGTTAAGTACTATTAACATCAATGCAACAGAGAAAAATAAATAAGTATGGGGGGGGGGG